>JAWPHD010005625.1:0-159684 GCA_037043455.1 Cyrtodaria siliqua | reverse complement strand
CCAAGGGTGCAGGTCGTGCATTTTTTTTTAGGTAAAATCATATCAAAGATACACAACTATAAAGACTTTGGATATAAATCATATCAAAAACTATTTGAATCTTGTGTTGTACCAATCTTAGACTATTGTTCGTCTGTATGGGGGTACAAACATTACCAGACAATTGACAACGTGCAGAATCGAGCTATGCGGTACTTCCTGGGCGTGCATAGATTTGCGCCGAAACTCGCGATTACTGCTGATACAGGATGGCTACCTAGTAATTATCGACGCTGGGTATCGATGATCCGTTACTGGAATAGACTGATATTGTTCGACGACAATAGGCTTACTAAACGCATCTTTAATATGGACCTATAATAAATGTCGAAATAATTGGTGTAGTGATTTAAAAACAGTTATGTCTAATTTGAATCTGAATAATCATTTTGAAAACAAAACTGTTATACATATTGACACTGTTAAGGATAAGATAAATGAGTACTACTCAAGTATATGGAAGGCAGATATAACAAAGGTATCTAAATTAAGGACGTATACAACTTTTAAAGACAATTTTGAAACTGAACAATATGTATTGTTAAATTTAAACAAACGAGAACGTTCACTGTTAGCACAATTTAGATGTGGTATTTTACCGTTAAGAGTAGAAACAGGACGATACGTTGGCGAGCCTCCGGAGCAAAGACTTTGTTCATTTTGCAATCTAATACAGATTGAAGATGAAAGACATTTTTTACTTCAGTGAACATTTTACAATGATGTAAGAGCAGACGTTTTTAAAGATCAGTTTTCAAATAGACAGTTTAATATATTAAATGATGTGGATAAACTTATATATCTTGTCAGAAACGTTCCAAGAAAAGTAGCTAAATACATTGTTAAAGCTTATATGAGAAGAAGAAATGCATTATATAACTGATATCATTCCAATCAATATAATATTATGCAAAAGTTTAACATGTTTTATTTATTAATTGATAATGTTTAAAATGCCAACATAATTTCACGTGAAAATTATATTACTTGTATTGTATAGGTGACTTATAGGTCCATTGGGCCGGGTGTTGTGTTTAAATTTCTATTATTGTATATTATGTTACATGTACACATGTCACTTTAATAAAATATTTACTTACTTACTTACTTACTTATAGCGGAAATACGCACCCTGCGTTTCTTTTTCCTTTCAGTATACATGTACGTATTTAAATCTATGACCCAAGCCAAAACAGGTTGGATGTTTCTAAAATCTGCTCGAAGGTGTTATTGCCAATTGCCTGTTGGTTGCGACAATAGCTTGCTGTACCAAGCATTACATACAATCTCCACACAAAGTTATCGTTCCTTGCACTCACATTATCTCTGCTATCTGTTATCTTTGCTAACTACTAAATTACAAGATTTTGGTAAAACCTGTTAAATTGGAATATGTTTGCCTGAAACTTATTTATTTCTTGTGTAAATATAATTTTCAGAATGTCTGCAAATTAGATGTTGCAAGATTTGAAATAATGCATGAAACAATTTAGTTTTAAACGGGACTATTTTACTACAAAAATAAAACGTACTTAGGTCTCCTCAATCGAAACGCATATGTAAACATTTCAAACCGAAGCTCGATAGCAGAAAATTACTAAAAATAATGAACTCGTAGAAATAAAAATTTAAATTATTTAATATAAGTGTATATTTTGTCTTTGCAGACCACGCAAAAGTATTTATTATAAACATCGTCATAACTTTTATGAATAATCACGTGACCTAACCGTTCGCCCTACTTCCTTTGACGTTGACGGAGTCAATGAGGAACGAGGGTAGAGATTGCATTACATAGTGTATCGCCATTTTTTGTAATCACATGGCCTCAGCTATCGTCACGTGATTTGTGTGGTCGCAGGGATTATTGGCTACAATATCACTGCGCGGAGATTGAGGTGCGGCTTTGACATGTTTATTTCACAATACGCATAGTGTGAATGAATGGCGAGAACTGTTAAATGACCGATTCGGTGTATTTTTTAACTGAGAACCAAATGTGTGTGATTCAAAAAATGGCAGTGTATTTTAATAAATGAATATTGTAGAGCTAGTGGCTGATTTACAAAACAGCATAATATTTTGCATTTTGTTCATTGGACCAAATTTCACTCAATCTAATTAAAATCATATCTAATTACGCTTTCACCGTCCACTATAGTATGGTAGAGTATCGTAGCATGATAAAGGGTCTGATTTTAATGACATTGAATTTCACTTGCATGACATCTAATGTGTTTCCCTCGGAAGTAGTGCGAAGTAGTTCGAGTCAAAACAGTAACAGAAGTTACAGAAGTTAAATTTGCATTTACATAAGAGAGTTGTCAATTGGGGAATTTCCTTTCTATCAATTCGTCAAATCATGGGTAATATTTGTTTTTAGCTCGACTATTCGAAGAATAAGAACTTATGTAATCACCCCGGGGTCGGCGTCGGCGTTGGCGTCGGCGTCCCACATCAAGGTTTGCGTGTAAGCTGTGTTTACAAGTCTCTTACTTTTCTTATCCTAGCACAACCACCATTACACCTTCAATTCCTAGGGAACCCGTCCTTATAGCATTATCTTAAGGGCTGTATAGGCAATTTTCGTTTCTGTAACCCATGGGCTCCCATGGAACCAAAATTATGATAGCCAATAAAATGTGTCCCATTTCACATCAAATTTTGCGTGTAAGCTGTGTTTACAAGTCTATATCTCTTACAATTCTTACCCTAGTACAACCAAATTTGGCCATTAGCTTCCTTATAGCATTATCTTAAGGGCTGCTTAAGTAATTTTGGTTCCTGTAACCCCTGGGCTGTCATGGAATCCAAATCCCTTAAAATGTGTCTGTTTCACATCAAATTTTGCGTGTAAGCTGTGTTTACAGGTCTATATCTCTTACATTTCGTGTCCTAGCTGAACTAAATTTTGGAATTGGTTTCCTTATAGTATGTTGTAAAGGGTTGGATAAGTAATTTTGTCTTCTGCAAATTCTGGGCTCCCACGGAACCCAAATTATGATGGCCCATAAAATGTGCAATAAAGGCAGATCTAGGTTTGCATGTAAGCATGTATATATCTATAATTTTGGTTTGGGATTTCTTATAGCATTATGCATCTCATTCATACTTCACCCATATTGGGGCATGGGCTCCCTCCTACCCCTCCCCCACCCCGCTTCCCCCACCACCCCCACTTGAAACTCTGTTTTTTTTTTACATATTTCTGTGTTGCTTTTGTCAATTCTTAAACATGGGCGCCTAAACATGTTGCCCCTTTCCCCCCGCCTCCACCCCCCGCTACTGCCCCGCCCGCCCCCGCCCCGACCACACACTCGAAACTAGAATATATATATTATTTTATTTTTTATTTTTACATATTTCTGTGTTTTTTGGTCAATTCTTACACATAGCTTCTTATCCTTCCCCCACCCCCTGCTTCTCTCCCCGCCGCCCCCCCCCCTCCCCCTACACACAATCGAAACTGTTTTTTTTTGTTTTTTTACATATTTCTGTGTTTTGGTCAATTCTTACACATACCTATATTGTTTTATACATATATCTGTGTTGTTTTGGTAATTTCTTACACATAGCTTCTTACACATATATATTGCCGCCTCCACCCCGCTCCCACACACTATCCCTCACGCCCACCCCCCACCACTCTTAACTCAATTTTTATTTTATTATTATTATTTATTTATTTTTTACATATTTCTGTGTTTTTGTCAATTCTTACACATAGCTATTGCCCACCAACCCCCACTCCCCCTTATCGAAATATTTTTATTTTTATTTTGTTTTACCATATTTCTGTGTTTTCGTCAATTCTTACATAGCTTCTTACACATATGTTGCCCTCCCCGACCCCCGCCTCTCCCCCATCCCCACTCAAAACTCTATTTTTCATTTTTTAACATACTTTTGTGTTTTGGTGAATTCTTACATATATATGTTGCCCTCACCACCCCCACTCCCCCCCCCCCCCCCCCCCCCCCCCCCCACCATCCACTCCGCCTCTCCTCCACCCCCACCCCGCACTCCACTCAAAACTCGATTTATTTATTTTTACATATTTCTGTGTAGTTTTGGTCACCACTCCCCCCCCCCCACCATCCACCCCCGTCTTTCTCCCACCCCCACCCCGCATCCCACTTAAAACTCGATTTTTTTATTTTTATTTTTTATTTTTTTACATATTTCTGTGTAGTTTTGGTCAATTCTTACACATAGTTATGTTCAACATAAGGGCGTCGGGCAACCGTATTTCCGGAACCCTGTGTTGTGCTCCCAAACCCACCCCACATTGTTGTAGCCTTGTTTTCTGATGGTATATACTAGCTATCAATTTATTATTCTCCGAAAAATCGAATAGTCGAGCTGCGCTGTTCTCCGACAGCTCTTGTTAACTTGTACTCCACCCATGAACAAGTAATAGATCGAAAGTTTTTTTCTAGGTATATTGACTATGTTTGTGTATGATTCAATGCATATTGACATGAAATGTGTACTTATTTTACTTATAAAAACAACGTTTTACACTCAGTTTTACATACAGTTATAGGAGAGAACTTAAAAATCTTCTTCTCTGATTATGAAAAACAGAAAATACTATATTTAGGTTGATTGACATATTTAAATGTAAATTAAGAAACAGGATATTTATGCTACTTAAAGTGACACTAATTAAGGTTAAAATGTATAAGTTTGATTATATTAAAAGTCGTTGACGAATTCCACTTTAGTCAAATAGATTTAACTTGACGCATATAAATCTAACAACATTGTCCATCTTTCTAAAAGAAGATATAAAATGTAGTAAATTTCGTAAATCGTTATCTAGTCCATTAAATTGCTTTCATTAAAAAGCTTTCTGCTTTGCATAGGATGTGTATGAAGATGTAGATAATTGAAAACAAAAATCGACGTCACGGTTTAGCAAAAAAAGAATCGACTTCACGGATAAGCATAATTTAAAAATTCATTAATTCTTGCGAACTGGTTCTTTAACCCAAAACCCTTTCGCCTACCTGATGTGAAATAATAATGGGGAAGTTTTCTTGATAAAAACATGGTCTATGCATGGATTTGTTCATAATATGTGCGGAATTAAATTACGCTTCAAGGGTTAGCAAATTATTTCCGGTGGATTTTCAGAAGTTTTCCAAAGTACCAACTTTCACAAAAAAAGAATATCAGTCGAGGATAGCGTACATTTTTTGCGTTCGAACGCGCTTTCTTTGGTAGAAAATTGTTAAGAAATTAAAATCTTATTGCACTCTGAAGCTTTCAATGTGCGAATGTTTACAATTTTTTTCTTCAAGTTTCAAGTTTTTGTTTATTCAAGGCTCATTAAGAGCATCTGATATAACAAATTTACATTTTGCAGAAAACAGAACAATAACAAAACTATTTGCATAACAGAACTGTTTACATAACAATACACATAATCACATAACCATCATACAACCAACCATCAATCTGTACATGAATGAAACGACTAGAATGAATAATGAGTGAATCCTAATTTACATGTTTAGTAATGTATTTTTGCTATCTAGTTTTTTGGGGGTTTTTTTATAACTATAAGCATAGCATATGGAGAATGAGTGTATACATTTATATTACATAAACTATATATATGTGCAATGTGAATATCTATATGTTTTGAGATGAAAGAAACTTTTTTTTTATCAGTCTTTGAGCAAAACTATATCCAGTTATTTACAAGCTTTAATAATGAATTCACAAAATCTGGCTAATTTTAATAATGTATTTTTATCTTTACTATTCATTAATAGCTCATATTTAACAGAATTTGGATTTTTATAAAAATATTGAAGTGTTTACAAATAAATAAATAGTGAAATTCATCACCCAACAAATGAGCATTACATAGTGTACATGTGCGTAGATTTCTTTCTATGTTTAAATGTCTTCCCTTTTCTATAGGCATTTTATGATTCATGCAGCGGAATTTACATAAAGTATTAGACAAACCAAATGGCAAAATATTAAAATACTGCTCAACAACAAACTCTTTCTTATATATTATATAGTTTAAACATTTACTTAGACTTTGTATATCACTATTCCAAGATTGAACAAACTGATCTCTTATGCGACTCTTAACTAATTTTCTAAAATAATCTGGGCTATAAACTTTCTGATCTAACCAGTAATTAGACGGCCCAAGTTCGTTGAGTGACTTTTCAACAAATTGTATCCATGGAAATTTAATTATGTTGTTTTTTGTATGAAGACAATATGCCATTCTATATAGCATATTGCATATTTTGGTTTCTTTAGCATTTATTAGTTTACACCAGTAATTAAGTATTCTACTTCTTATGTGTAATGAAATCGGAAATATTCCAAGCTCACCATACAACATACAATTCGGTGTACTTTGTTTCAAGTTTAGAATAAATTTACAGTATTTAGACTGAAATTGGTCAATAATTTTATATCTTCTATACCTCTAATCCATACGAAAGTATGAGCATAACCATAGCATCAAACAAATGTAGTTGCAAATCAAGTGGTAACAACAATTTTCTGGCTTTATTAATTAAGGAATACATAGCTTTTCTGCTTGGTCCACTAATCTTTTCTTAGTTTGACAAAAATAGCCATTAAATGCAAAGTGTACACCAAGATAAGAGAAGCTATCAACAACTTCCAACACACTATCGTCAAAATAAAAAATTGGAGGATCTCTCAAGCCTCACCTGCTTTTACAAAATAAAACAATTTTAGTTTTCGCCGAGTTCACTTTTAAACCCCATGTTTTACAATAAACAGACATACTATTTAATGCTTACTGCAAATCTTCTGCACTTTCAGCTAAAACAACAGTATCATCCGCATAAAGAAGCAGAAAAAGCTTGAAATAAACCTCAACATCATTATCGCGCTAACATCACGAATAGTATCAGACAAAATATCTAGCCCATTGTAATGTTGGAATTGAATTGAATTGAATGTTGTTTAACGGCTCATCAACACAGTATAGGTTATTTAGAGCCGCCCCAGAGAGAGGGGAAGGATACATAGGA
Source organism: Cyrtodaria siliqua (assembly GCA_037043455.1). Taxonomy (NCBI): domain Eukaryota; kingdom Metazoa; phylum Mollusca; class Bivalvia; order Adapedonta; family Hiatellidae; genus Cyrtodaria; species Cyrtodaria siliqua. The sequence continues at coordinate 152,605 of JAWPHD010005625.1, read as the reverse complement.
ATCCGGGAATCTGCCCTACTCTTATTATCGAATAGATTCCTATGGTTCTTTAACGTGCTCGGAGGATAGACCGATACACGGGACCGCCCGGTTTACGTCCCCATCCGACGTTGGGACATGAAATCTACAAGATCATGGAGAAAGAGAGAAAATAAAACTAATGATAGATTTTCACCCTGCCTTACACCAGACTGACTTACAAAGAACTCTGAAATTTCTATTCCTGACTTAACACGATTTTGCTTTATCAAACATATTGTAAATAATGTTAATAAGTTTGCCATCTATGTTTTTTAACAGACCAGACTCTATTGTGCCCATAACGCCAGGGTTCTCCTGGCGTTTTAGTTGGCGGACGGTCTTTAAACCTTAGAAGAACACACACACACACGCCATCTATGTTTTGCTTTAGCAATTTCTGCCATAAAGCTAATCTATTAATAGAGTTGAATGCTTTACTGTAATCTATAAAAGAACAATATAATTTAGCAATATAAAAATCAATAAGCAACTTCAGAGAATAAATATGATCGACTGTACCGTACCCTTTCCTAAATCCAGCTTGTTCTTCACATAAAACATCATTTGACTCTAAATATAAATTCAAACGCTGATTCAGAACAGATGTAAACAATTTGCCAAAACAACTAAAGATAAATATACCCCTATAGTTATCTGGGTCATTAATATCGCCTTTATTTTGATAAAGAGGTAAAATAACACCCTTGCTCCAAACATCTGGGGAAAAATACCATAATCCAGAATAATATTAAAAAGTTTACAAAACAAAGGTAACAATACATCCACAGAGTTTTTCAAGTATTCATTCAATATGTCATCAAAAATTGAGGACGATTTATTATTTTTCAAATTACTAATAGCTTTGCTAATTTCGGCTACGGTGATATCTGAGTTTAATTCTGCATTGTTAGAACTGATATTATGTAAATCTAGATCTTGAAAATCACTATCGTCATCTGAGATATTTGCACTCAGCTTACTAAAATGCTCATGAAAAGCTTCACTAGTAATTTTATTGATAAAAAGTTTTTTATCTGATGAATACTTGTTCAACAAACTCCCGAATAAGACTTTGGATCTGAATGTTTGAGACCTCTCAATTTCTTGTTGATCTTAGCATGAAAAAGTTTAAATTTCTTATTTATTTCCTTCTTATACCGTCTACTGCTATTTATCCTCATGTCACGATTATTTGTGGACTTTTTCCTCCTAAAATTATTTTTATCAGTCAAATATTGATTCCTAAGAACTTTACAACTTTCATCAAACCATGGTTTTGGGATTTTCCTCGGCTTACTATGTTTAAAATACTTTTTTTTAGTAACTAAATCACACTTTTCAGCAGCACTAATAATAATGTCAGTGACATTCTTAGTTAATTTATTCACAACTGAATCATCATAAGTTTTACTATCAAATATTACTGACATTTCATCTAATAATGCAGCAATGTTGTCCGTGTTAAAAAAAAAATTGAAATCTGTAACTTTATACTTGTTCCAAGTAGGTTTTATAATAGTTTCATTTTTGCTATCAACAAGAGTAGCTTCAGTACAGGCACTATTATCAATTACATTTGAAATATTTAAGCAAAAATCAATAGCACAATGCACATCAGATAAAATTGGGTCAAAATCTAGATTAAAGGATTTAACTTTTTGAAAATTTACATCAGATAACAATAAATAATCCAGCACACTACCATTACCACTAATACATGTTTTACCACCTAAATATTCAAGAATTAGCAATAATGACGTCAAGTGGTATAGTCACCCTGCCCCCTTTTTACCGAGTCAGAAACATCGAATTTTGGAGGTCGAAATGTTTTGGGAGTGAAACGTCCGAAACGCGGGAAAAGGGAAGGGAGATAATTCAAGATGGCTTCCATTTTTAAAATGCAGTTTCTTAAAAATTTGGCTTGTAAAGCATTCGTTCAGCGTAGTCTGAGGTACTTTGACAATCATATATTTTTTTTTGTAAATATATTTCTAGCAAATAGCAAAACATAACTCTATGATTCTCCGATGCATTATTATCGTAATCAAAGTTGCATATAAGTGTCATGGGTTTTCGCGCTGTTATGTACTTGCAGATCATAGACCACTTTAGTTCATATACCACTATTGCATTTCCCATAAGCCTCCATTATAGCCTACACCCATATTCCTATATCCGAACGGATGATAAAACCTAACTTTGTTAAAAGAACTATCTTAGAGTTAGAAAAGAGACACTCTAAAAGTAAAATGACCAGCAAATTTCTGTTTCTTTTTGTTTTTGTTGTATACAGTGAAGGGCCTGTTACGGCTTATAACACCGGGTGGAGTGGGCAGTGCTAGTGAATTAGTAGCACTTCGGGAGGCTGATTTAAAACCCTCAACTGTCTCTGCGTGGACCACTTTATTTTCCAGGTGGTTCCAATGTTCAGGCGTTTTCACACGAAAAATGAATGTCTTAACTGCTCAGTTTTGAAGATATTAATTTTCAAGCCTCTATCGTTGTTTACAAATTGTTTACATAATATGTGTCTTGACAAAATCAGTATTTTTTGTTAATGTAATATGTCTTCGGTTCCTCGCAGGTTGAATAAATATATTCCTCTGGAGCAATAGCTGGTACTAGCCCCTCGACCACTTTGTAAAGGAAGACTAGGCGGTTTGATATCCGTCGATCCTGAAGTGATTGGAGGTCCAATGAGGCCAGCATGCGTCCCATGCATCCTTCATCTTTTGATTTATAAACGTTTGTGATGAATCTAACCGCTTGTCGTTGGACACGTTCTTGTTTGTCGATATCTTTCTGTGTCATTACTATAAAGGGTCCCATATGATCGAGCCATAGTCCATGACGGATCGCACCAGCGAGATATATGCTGTCTTCCTACACTCTTGCTGGCAATTTTTCAAATTGTGGGTATTAAATGTGATGCTTTCAGTTTCAGTCTCTAAAATATCACTGAAGGTGGCCACCCACAGAATGTCAGTTTTTTTACTTTTTAGCTCGACTATTCGAAGAATAAGAGAGCTTATGTAATCACCCCGGGGTCGGCGTCGGCGTCCCACATCAAGGTTTGCGTGTAAGCTGTGTTTACAGTTCTATATCTCTTACTCTTACATTTCTTATCCTACCACAACAAAATTTGTTCATTGGCTTCCTTGTAGCATTATCTTAAGGGCTGCATAAGCAATTTTGGTTCCTGTAACCCATGGGCTCCCATGGAACCAAAATTATGATAGCCCATAAAATGTGCCCCATTTCACATCAAATTTTGCGTGTAAGCTGTGTTTACAAGTCTATATCTCTTACAATTCTTACCCTAGCACTACCAGATTTGGCCATTAGCTTCCTTATAGCATTATTGTAAGGGCTGCTTAAATAATTTTGGTTCCTGTAACCCCTGGTTCCCATGGAACCCAAATTCTGAAAGCCCTTAAAATATGTCTGTTTCACATCAAATTTTGCGTGTAAGCTGTGTTTACAGGTCTATATCTCTAACATTTTTTGTCCTAGCTGAACTAAATTTTGGAATTGGTTTCCTTATAGTATGTAGTAAAGGGTTGGATAAGTAATTTTGTCTTCTGCCCCCTCTACCCCCGCCCCCACTCCCCTCCACACTTTTTTTTTTTTTTTTTTTTTTACATATTTCTGTGTTGTTTTAGTCAATTCTTACACATATATGTTGCAAACCTCACCAATTCCCCCCCCCTCCCCCGCCTCTCACCCCATCTCCCCACCCACCACGCCCCACACTTGAAACTCTTTTTTTTTTTTTTTACATATTTCTGTGTTGCTTTTGTCAGTTCTTACTCATATATGTTGCAACCCTACCCCCCCCCCCCCCCCCCCCCCCCCCCCCCCCCCCCCCCCCCCCCCCACCCCACCCCCAACCCACTCCTGCCTCTCACCCTCAACCCCGCTCCACACCACATCCTACCCCACCCCACCCCACCCCCACTTTAAACTATTATATTATTTTTTTACATATTTCTGTGTTGCTTTTGTCAATTCTTACACATACATGTTACAACCCCACTTTCCCCCCCCCCCCCCCCCCCCCCCCCCCCAATCTCACCCCATGACCCCCCACCCCACCCACCCTACACCACCCCGACCCACACCCTACCCCACCCCACCCCCACTTTAAACTATTATATTATTTTTTTACATATTTCTGTGTTGTTTTAGTCAATTCTTACACATATATGTTAATTTTTTTTTTTCTTCATATTTTTGTGGTGTTTTGGTGAATTATTACATAGCTTCTTACACATATATGTTGCCCTCAACATCCCCACTCCCCCCACCATCCACCCCCACCCCGCACCCCACTCAAAACTCTATTTGTTTATTTTATTTTTTTATTTTTTACATATTTCTGTGTAGTTTTGGTCAATTCTTACACATAGTTATGTTGTGCTCCCAACCCCACCCCACATTGTTGTAGCCTTGTTTTCTGTTTGTATATACTAGCTATAAATTTATTATTCTCGAAAAATCGAATAGTCGACAGTCAGAGCTCTAACCTTAAACAGTTACAAGTTTTGTAACTACTGGAAGTTATTAAAATGCAAAATTATTATCTCCCTTTGGTTTAGAGTAGAAGATACTTTTCCCTAATAACCATTTGTAACTTAAATCAGTTACCAAGATCATTTGCTAATAAATCGAAATAGTTGCCAAATGTGCAGTGTTTATTTATGTCTGAATACTTATTATTAAGGATAAATACTTCTTCATCAAGATCCAATTAGCTTTTGTTCACTAATTGTCATGTTGGTGCCTACAAAATGATTTTTAATGAATTTTATTGCATAACAGTAGGTAACTTGAGAGGCTTTGCTCATTGGATTTTCATCGATGCTCATAGAATTTTATTGCATGGTTGTAAAGTTGAATAATCACCCTACCTGGAGAAAATTATATATATACTGGGAAAATTCCTGTACAGAAGATAGAATGCATCTAAACTTGAATGATTTTGTGGTAGTAACTGCTTCTGGTTACTATCCCATTTTTAGTTGTTTTTTTAACAACAGTCACAGGTTATGAAAAATGTAACTGTTTAAGGTTAGAGCTTTGACTGGTCGAGCTGCGCTGTTCTCCGACAGCTCTTGTTACAAATACACTCTCAGTACAATTGTATCCATAAAAAATGCAAATTTCAGTCAAAATATCCTAAATAAATTTGTTTTATGATGGAAATATAATATTTTATGTTTTATTGGGATTTGTTATAATTTGGATAATTTAATCCAATCAGAATCTACAATCTGACTATATGCCCTAATAAACCCTATACTTTTTGCAACCAATCAGAAGGCCCAAAACAATATTGGTATCTGACCTTTATCAAGATGGCCGCCATGGCTAAAAACAGATTTCTATAACACAAATTTCTTCTTCTTCCATGGTAAGAACCAGGTTCTTCAAAGAACGTAATCGGTTCTGCGGGGTCATGTATGGCGGACGAGCTCAGCAAGTGTCCCAATTGTTTATTTATATTTAAAACCAGTAAAAGAGAATGTTTTTAAAACTATGTACAAGGTAACTGTTGACTATAGTCTCTGTAGAGCAGGTCTGGCAGGCAGCCTGGCTCTGAACTCCTCTAGGGTGTCTGCAGAGGTGACATGGAGCGATAGTTGGTTCCAGTCCCTGATCGTTCTAGGGAAGAAACTGTTGTGGTATGCCTCATGTGTGGTTCTTTCTTGGAAGAATTTCTGCTGACCTCGGGTACGACTGTCACTTTGTCTGAGGAAGTTTTCTTTATTAACATCGACAAGTCCATGCTGAATCTTGAAGAGCATAAGCAGTCTACTTATGCGTCGCCGTTCTTCATGGCTCTCCCATTTAAGCTCATGTAGCTTATTTGTTACTCATCCAGGGGTTCTGTCTGTGTAGCGAGCAGCTCTACGCTGGACCTGTTCGATAGCCTTGATGTCACATTGGGGGTATGGGTCCCAGACTGGGGCGGCGTACTCCATGGTGGGGCGTACCATAGTTGTGTATGTGGCTACTTTCACAGGTCTGGTGCACTCCTTAAAGTTCCTTCTTAAATATCGTATAGTTCTGTTACCCTTCCCAACGACATTGTTGATGTGTTTATTCCAGCTCATGCTGTTAGACAGTGTGACTCCTAGGTACTTGCTGGCGTCGACTGCTTCAAGCACGTGTCTGTTTAGCAGGTATGTAGACTGTATCAGTCGCTTCCTGTTGCTTGGCGATATGCGGATTACATTGCACTTTGTCGTGTTAAAACTCATCTGCCATGTCTTTTCCCAGTCCTTCATGGCAGTGAGGTCTTGCTGCAGTAGGTAACTGTCATGGGGGGTATTTATGGCACGGTAGAGTAAGCTGTCATCCGCAAATAAAAGGGCATCTGAAGATTTGCACAAGTCTGGTAAGTCATTGATGAAGGCTAAGAATAGGAGGGGACCTAGAACTGTGCCTTAGGGGACTCCGGAGAGTACATCAGTCTCGGTTGAGGGTATTCCTTCTAATATAACTGTCTGTTTACGATTTCCAAGAAACGACTGGATCCATTTGCTGGTGTTTCCTCTCAATCCATAGTAGCCTAGTTTGTAGAGCAGTCTGGAGTGGGGAACTTTGTCAAATGCTTTTGCGAAGGCGAGCAGGATCACGTCCACTTGTGGCCTTTTGCTAACCGAGATGCAATCCCTTAAATCGTTGTTATTAGCTGTGTCTCACAGGAGCGGTGTTTTCTAAAGCCATGCTGGTTGTCCTTAAGTATGCTATGCTTGTCAAATTGTGGGTCATTCTTAAATCGTTGTTATTAGCTGTGTCTCACAGGAGCGGTGTTTTCTAAAGCCATGCTGGTTGTCCTTAAGTATGCTATGCTTGTCAAATTGTGGGTCATTATGCTGCTGTGGATTATGTGCTCTAACAGATTACATGTGATGGATGTCAGGGATACAGGATGGTAGTTTTCTGCTTTGTGTTTCTCCCCTTTCTTAAATACTGGGACGATCCATGCATCTCTCCAGTCCTGTGGCACTTTGCACTTGTCAAGGGAGTACTGGTATATTGCTGTTAGTATTGGGGCTAGCTCTGCTGCAGCTGTCTTAAGGACAAAGGCTGGAATAGAGTCTGGTCCTGTAGCTTTGTGGCTCTTCAATCCTACCAGTAGCTTGTAAACACCTTGCCATGTGACCCTTATTTCTGGCATAGTCTGGTAAGGGCTTGGTCCCTTGTCGGGAGTGGAGCTTGTATCCTCCTTGGTAAATGCTTAGTGGAACTGCTCATTAAGGATGTTTGACTTGCTTTGGCCGTCGCTCTTTAAAAATCCGTCTGAGTTTTTGAGTGGGGGTACTCCCATAGACTCCTGGGCCTAAATTAAAATATGGTTTGTTTGCAGTTTGCGACCGACCCACGGCAAATCCGCCGACCCAAACAATTTTTTTTTCTTGCATGTTCTGTTAATATTTAACTAAACCCTTTTTAAAAAAACCCAACTCTATGGATAATACTAGTGAAGCACACGATATTTGCATGCCGTCGATGAGCATGCGTTAATAATAAAAATGTTTTAAAAAAAATATATATATCCCTACCAGGGCTTCTTAAATCGCTGGTTTATCGGTTCCCAGACCGAAATCTGTTTCTCCGGACCGTTTTTCTTTTCCAAATCTCTGTTTAAATCGGTCCCAGATATTTTATCTATCGGTCGTTAAAAAATCTACAATTGCCCTTCACACTCCTAATATGCCTTGCGGCAATATTCTTTGATCCATAACACGATTGTTTGTCACTCGCTGTGCGAAAGTAGGTCAATTTGGTCAATTTGGACTAAACCATTACCGATAGTAGGGAGTTTTCTGGAAGAGTCTATAGCCAGTTAGCATGCTTTTGATGTGTGATCAGTGAAAGTATATCACGCGTTCTGTCGGTTCACTGAAGCGAGTGTTACCGTCTGTAATTTCTAGTCGTAAGGTTTTAGCCTGTTTGCTTGTGTCGGTTTGTTTTTTTAAGTAGCCAAAGCTGGGACTGAAAATTAAAATACCGAGATGTGTTAATTGTTTGTTAGATTATTTTTTTTACAATAACTTTAAGTATAATATTAATGACATTAATTAAGGAAAGTGATCAAACCTGACACCGTTTTTTTTTAAGTCGGACCGAAATTCTTTGCGTTAGTCATAACATTTTGTATTAAGCTAATTGATGAAAAACGATATTACTCAAATTTATGTAAAATCGTATATAATCCGCTAGTCCGCGCGTGTAAGTCCGCGTTTTATACCTACCCGGTTTATTAAACACTTCCGGTTCAATTGCTCAAAATGATCAACAATTTTAATATTGAGTGAAAATTATTCATTCAGTAAAGTGAAGACATGATGTCAGTCATTAAAATGTACAAATTGTGATAAAGTAAGTTATAAGTAATACAAGTATAATACAAACATACATTTTAAATAGTTCTCTATATCAATGAATAAACGGAAAAAATGCATGGTGCAGCTGATTGGTGGGTGGGGTACGGTGATTTTAGTGATTTTTTCAAAATAAGTGTGATTCTTACGGCAGTAAAAAAACCTGGACCGATTTGCATTTTAAAATTTTAGAAGCCCTGATCCCTACCTACCGACCCACCCCTAAAAACCATGGGTCGGAAACTGCAAACAAACAATTTTTTAATGGTGGCCCTGTCCCTTGCTCTTGATGAAGGACCAAAATTGTTTAGGGCTTTTTTTGAGGTTGTCGCTCATTTCTTCCATGTATTTCCTTGTTGGCCCTTCTTGCTTCCCACTGGACTTGTTGTAGTCTCTTGTACCTATCTGAGTCTCTCTTCTTGCCTGTTTTTCTGGCTTTCTTCTGGGCCTTCCGCTTCCGGTTCAATACCTTCTTTATGCTGGAATTCATCCAAGGGTGGGTGTAACGGGGCATGGTAAGCTTGGAAGGTACTCTTACCTCGATAGTCTGGTGGACGGCAGATTTGAAGTCTTCCCACATACTATTTATGTCGTTGTATGTTGATGGGTCGAAGTCGGCTCCAAAGTCAGATAAGTCGCCACGAATGCCATTTATGTCCGCATTCTTCCACAAGTAGATTTTACCTCTTGCTGGCTTGGGACGATAGGGGGCAAGTGTAGTGTCGAAGAGGACAATGTCGTGTTCACTATTACCAATAGAGGGGAGGGGTTTGCATCTCAGTTTGTAGCTCAGATGGGACGTTAGGATGAGTTCTAATGTCTTATCTTTCCTGGTTGGAAAATCTACCAGTTGTTCGAAACCGTTGTCAGCTGCAATGTCAAATTTGTAGCGACTACTTCTTGAAAACTCTTAAGTGATATTGATATGGGACTTTTTCTAAAATGATCAGCATGACATGATATTGGTTCTTGTTAAAAATATTTTGATTCAACATTTAACATGGTTGACAGCAGCCATCTTTGTTAAATATAGAGTTATATATAAAATCTTGTAACTACTCTGAAACTACTTGACAGATTTTCATGAAACTTCACAGAAATGCTGATCTAGCTATCAGAACCTATCAGTAGATCTTCAAGGTCAGTGACCTTGTGTATACAGTATCTTATTTTGCGTAAAAGGAAAGAAAAAAACAACTCCATACAAACAGGTCTTGGAGAAAAGAAAAAAAAAACGGGGGGGAAAACAACATGGAACTCTTGGGTGATGAATTGAATTGAATTGAACTGAATTGGGTTTTAAGGCGCACCAACACATGAAAAGGTTATATGGAGCCTAACAGGCTTGAACATGCCAGGCTCATCTTCCATGTACAACGAGATAAAATATGGAAAATGGGCCTAGAATCTTCTCACCCTGAACTTCAGAGTTGCTGCAAATTCTATCGTAGAAACTCCATTTACGCTGGAGCCATGTTTATTGTTTTTCTGCCACTGCTCTTTTGATGCGAGCGAGATAGCATCTGAAACAATGCAGGGATCATGATGTGAAACAATGCAGGGATCATGATGAAGACCTTTAATAAACATGAACAAAAAATGATAAAATGAACGTGAATTTGTGGGGATGTCTACCCCTCTGCCTAGCCCTCCATTCTTTGCCCCCGTGACAAACGGGGGCCACACGGGGCTCTTGGGTGATGAAGTGGAGAAGGGTAGATAATGTTATAGTCAACAACAAGCTGACACTCAGCGAAAATTTGAGCTCAATAAGGGAAGTAGTATGCTAAAAACGTTTACTTGCTAATAAAAATATATGCACAGCTTCAAATATAGCCACATTTGTTTGGTAAGAGACCAGTGGATCTCCAAAAAAGAATTGTTTTGAGTGAAACTGTGCATTAAGGGCGCAGCATAAGTGTGTCTCGACTTATTTGGTATATCGGAATGTAAGTTAATGACCTATTGGACAAATCAACATCTTGAGGCATTAACTCTTGATAAATATATACATCCTTAGCTCAAGATTGGTGTGTTTTCATAAGGATTAGTTTTGTTGGTATGGAGTTTACATCATTTTCAACACGTAAGGTTATATATGACTGTCGATTTTTTGACGGTGGAGGCAGACCACACCACTTTTCCTTGGTATAAACCAGTCCTGTACACCTTCCGCCAGTAAGAATCAACACTTCCTCACTAAGTCGAGCTCGGCCTCCCCAGTGGGAATCGAACCTGCAGACGTGTTAATTACCTCTGCAATAAGGGTTGAATTCAATCAGACCTGTAAAATTTTACATCACCAAAATATGAAAATAATTTATTTCTATTTCATTGTTAAGTTGAAGTAAACGTGCCTCCATCCATTTAATCGTGACTAAATATAAAATGATGTGCAGCTAATCTCACTTGCACAAAGTTATTCCAAATCACTTAAAATTATCGGAAACCTTATGAATTGGCGATTTTAATTTATATTACCGGCTTGTTTGAATTTGCTTTCCGTGTTTTAAACTAAAACAATTAATTATGAATAAAGACAGCAATTTTATAACATTTGAATAAACTTATAACATTTTTCCCTCAATTTTTTTTTTTTGAATTTTTAATGATAAGGACTTCATGCAGTTAACATCACTTAGACCTTAAGATATTTTTTTGACAGTATCAGTGTAAAAAATTGATGTTAATCCAGATTCTCAATTGTTCGAATGCTTTCAAAAAAACAATTACTTTCTTTTTTGTGTGTTTCCCAAATTATTTGTTTTAAAGGGAAGTGTGTGTGTGTGTATTTACCCCCGCCCCAGACTTGAAACTTTTTTTTTTAGTTTTTTTTTTTTTTACATATTTCTTGTGTTGCTATTGTCAATTCTTAACACAACACCCCGCCTCTCACCCCACCCACCACGCCCCATACTTGAATTTTATTTTTATTTTTATTTTACATACTTCTGTGTTGTTTTAGTCAATTCTTACACATATATGTTGCAACCCTCCCCGCCGCCACCACCCCACCCCCGCCTCTCACCCCATCACCCCCCACCCCGCCCCTGACTTGAAACTCTTTTTTTTTTTTTTTTTACATATTTCTGTGTTGTTTTAGTCAATTCTTACACATATATGTTGCAACCCTCCCCGCACCCACCACCCCACCACTCGCCTCTGACCCTATCACCCCCCCACCCTTTTTTTTTTTTTTTTTTTACATATTTCTGTGTTGTTTTAGTCAATTCTTACACATATATGTTGCAACCCTCCCCGCACCCACCACCCCACCACTCGCCTCTGACCCTATCACCCCCCCACCCTTTTTTTTTTTTTTTTTTTTTACATATTTCTGTGTTGCTTTTGCAATTCTTACACATATATGTTGCAACCATCCCCCCCCCCCCCCCCCCCCCCCCCCCCCAACCAACCACGCCCCACACTTGAATTTTTTTTTCTTTTTTTTTACATATTTCTGTGTTGTTTTAGTCAATAGTTACACATATATGTTGCAACCCTCCCTGTTCCCCCTCCCCCCCCCCCCACCCAACCAACCACGCCCCACACTTGAATTTTTTTTATTTTTTTTTCTTCATATTTTTGTGTTGTTTTGGTGAATTATTACATAGCTTCTTACACATATATGTTGCCCTCACCACCCCCACTACCCCCACCATCCACCCCCCCCTTCTTTCTCCCACCCCCACCCCTCTTAAAACTCGATTTTTTTTTTTTTTTTTTTTTTTTTTTTACATATTTCTGTGTACCGGTAGTTTTGGTCAATTCTTACACATAGTTATGTTGTGCTCCCAACCCCACCCCACATTGTTGTAGCCTTGTTTTCTGATGGTATATTCTAGCTATAAATTTATTATTCTCCGAAAAATCGAATAGTCGTGCTGCGCTGTTCTCCGACAGCTCTTGTTAAAAAAGGACCCAAATACAAATGTAAATGTGTCAATTTTATAAGTGTCACAATTTTGTAAGTGCCTTTAGGGTAGAAATTAACTTTTTTTATGCACTCACAAACTTCGGACTGTGCATAATCTTTCAGCTCGCCAAATTGGAAATCTACCAGCCAATGGTTGCCATTACTATGAAATCATTACTTTTTTTTCAAAGAGCTATTGTAATGCGACAAAGTCTTGTGCGCGCTAAAAATAGAAGCTCATTAGAGCAAAATATGACATTGACGATGGTGTTGCTAATAATGCGTGCGGTGCTGATGTTGCAAACAACTTCAAAAACAGACCAGTGAACCATTTGTTTACACCTGTTGGTCATTATTTTATCCTTGGAAACCCGTAAAGTCATACATTTAAGAGATTTTCTTTACTTGAAAGCAACTTGCATAATTTTGTCAACTGTTGCAATTGACATGTCGCCAGTACCTAGATATCTCCGCACTATTGTTGATGTGGAGTATATTGACAATAGTTTATATAACATAGTCGCACATGCTTTATACACATGCTGTTGTTTGTCGGAGGTATCGTTCTGGTTTGATTGGTTGAAATGGATAAATGATTGACAACTGGCGACATGTTAATTTCAACTTGCATTTTCAAATCCAACTCAAATGTGAGTTGTTAGTGATAAATTTGAGCCCTGCCTTTACTAAGTTCAGATCTTGTGCCACTAAATTGTGACTTAATTCTCCATCTATTTCAGCTCCAATGTTGGCTTTGTGAGACATTTCTCTGCCAGTAAAAGAGAGGACAACAAACCTGCTGCACCTTTGAATTCATATTTTGCTTACTTAATCTCGATCAGGAAAAATATAGACATGAAAAACCCTGGTAAGTGGCTGGCTTAAATTAAGACACAATTTATGTGATTTTGTTCAATTTTGAAAACAATCCTTGGCTTTATGTTGAGTATCAAAAGAAATACCGAGCTTGATTATGGTCTAATTCTACAAAATATTGGCAGAGGTATTTGCTTTTTATACTGCCTACTACAAGGGTAGCAACCTACGTCACGTGCACGCGCCAAAACGGATCCGTTTACATACACAGAAGAGCTGGTAAGTGGGTTTTTATTAAGATTTACAAAACATTTGGTAAATTGACAATGCCCACCGTACCGTTTGGATTAGAAGGCTTTTATTAAACCTTAAAATAAGCTGTAAATTTCCAACCGTTTGTTTGTTTACTTCGATACAATCGCATTTCCACCAAAATGTAAACGGTACCCGGCTTTGAGTTTGTATCAAAGTAAACTGACAAACAGCTGGGAGTTTATAGCTTATGTAAGGTTTAATAAAAACCTTCTCATCCATGTGGTACGGTAGGCATTGTCAATCAACCAAATGTTTCGTAAATCTTGGTAAACATCCATTTACCAGCTCCCGAATCGAGCTTCTGTGTATGAAAACGGATCTGTTTTAGCGCGTGCGCGTTACTTAGGTTGCTACCCTTGTACTATGTACGTATATACAGAGTTTGATTTCAGTAGCTTTGTTCCTGCCAGTATCAAACGTATTGCTGCAAAAATTGAAATTATTTAAGGGATAGGTGAAATTAAATTTGAATGTCATGGGGTGGGTGTGCGTGGGAGGTACCCTTCGGGTGACCCAATATTTTTAGGGATCATGATTTGTTTAGAATCCATTTGAAGTATATTTCAACTGTAAATGAAAGGATTTTCAAGAAGTATAGTCTACAAGGAGCTATTTATAGACCGGTATATAGCATTTTGCAGGTTTATTGGTGTTTTTAAGGGATGGGGCAGAGAGCTCAAAGGATAGGGTGTTACTTATGGAGTAGAGGGAAATTAGATTTTAGAACTAGAACAAATTTGACGGCGAGACCGTCATAAAATACTCTAGTTTTATTCACACTGAGGACACTTCCCCCCCACCCACACACACAGCCCCACAGTATATACAATGTAATCCCTTCATCAAAATGTTCATTTGAGATATAATTTTTCACTAAATTGACCTCCTGTTACCCTCCACCCACCCCCTCCAACCCGAACCCCAGGGAAGATGTCCGAGTTTTAAATAAAAATCATTTGACATGCTGTGTATCTCGTTATTAGATGACTATTACACCAATTAATGTGAAAAGTATGAAAAAATGACACCGTAACTGCATTATTAGTGTATTTGATGCCCCTTCCTCCAGGCCCAGCTATACCATAGGAAGAAACAAATGATACAGTGTAATCCCATCATGTTTCATTTGAGACATAATGATAAAAAATAAAAAAATCCAAATCCCCCCCCCCCCCCCCCCCCCCCCCCCCCCCCAACCCCCTGGGCCCCGGGCAGATGGTCCAAGTTCGATATAATAAAAATAATAAAATAATTTAATATGTTGCTTATCTCATAGCCGTTTACATACACCAAGTTATGTGCAAGAATATGGAAAAATGACAGTGTAATTGCATTTTTAGTGTATTTGACCTTTTGACCCCCCTGAGGGACCCTGAGTGCAGAGCCATAATCATAATGTTTCATTTGAGACATAATTACAAAAACAAAGAATCCTGCCCGCCCCTCCCACCCTGGGCCACAGGGCAGACGTTCGAGTTTGTGAAATATAAAAAATCGTTTGTTATGTTGTTTATCTTTTATAGATGATTACATATACCAAGTTATGTGCAAAAATATGAAAAATTTGTAACGGCTCATCAACACTATAGGTTATTTAGAGCTGCCCCAGAGTGAGGGGAAGGATAAATAGGAATCGGGGAACCGTGCCCTGCTCTTATTATTGGATAGATTCCTATGGTTCTTTAACGTGCTCAGAGGATAGTCCGATACACTGGACCACCCGGTTTACATCCCCATCCGACGGACGAGGCTAAGGGAAACATTAATCAATGAAATACCTTAATCAGTGAAAACTTTATGACCTAAAACTTTTCATTTTAAATCCAAATCATAATGCCAGATACAGATTGCAAATTGTACAGTTAACTTCATGTATGTTTTTCAGACAAAAGTGTTGCAGAAAAGTGTAAAATAGCAGGTGCGATGTATCGCAATTTGAGTGAAACAGAGAAAAAGGTATTGAAACAACTAATTAGGCATGCTGACTTTTTAACTTCCTGTGTTGTGCTTAACGTCGGCGCAGCGTGTAGAGGATAAAGCATAATTTGTACACAAATATTTATTTGGCATAGTGTGTACAGTTTAGTTTTATTCAGTTCATTTCTTAGCGTAATTCTCTATTAAAGTTGTAATGCTTCCGAGTGCTTCGTCATCTGTTTCAGTTTGTGTGTTAATAAGCATATTCCACCTTTAAAAAACTTCAGTTGTCAGATCACCATGATCACTGTGATGTTTGTTTGATTATTTGAACCCAAATACAACACAAGATTGTTCTTTGCTTGTGTAAAGTATTCCATTTAAAGTTGTAACTTGAAATCCATGTATCCAGTGTTTTTTTATGCTAAATTATGAAATATCAGGGTTTATCAGTGAAATATTGCTGACTCCTGTTCGATCCATGCATTTGCATTGAATTATATGAGCAAGTGATAGCGAAATTTAATAACTAAAGTGATATTTTTTATCATTTCACCATATCACCTCCAGTTCCTATATACCTCCTGGTGACCAGGATATAACCTTAACGTCAATCTTTACCCAGAGTACACTCGTTCCTCATTTGACTCTGTCAACGTCAAAGGAAGTAGGGCGAACGGTTTGGTCACGTGATTATTCAAAATAAGTATGACGATGTTTATAATAAATCCTTTTGCTTGATCTGCAAAGATAAAATAGAGACCTATGTTAAATAATTTCAATTTTTGTTTCTATGAGTTAATTTGTTAAAGTAATTTTTTGCTATCCAGCTTTGGTTTTGTAATGTTTACATGTGCGTTTTGATTGAGGAGACCTAAGTACGTATTATTTTTGTTTATAAAATAGTCCCGATGAAACTAAATTGTTTTCATGCATTATTTCAAATCTTACAACATCTAGTTTTTCAGATATTCTGAAAATTATATTTACACAAGAAATAAAGTTTCAGGCAAACATATTCCAGTTTAACAGGTTTTACCAAAATCTTGTAATTTAGTATTTAGCAGAGATATATGTTGCCTTAACGTACGTAACTCCTCCTTGATCTAAATTAAGTTAATGATTAATTAAGTCAATGATTTTAAACATTTCAAGGAACTGCAAGCAGCTGCGGCAGCAAGGTACGCACAGTATAAGAAAGAAAGGAAGAATGGCTGAAAACTCTTACTGAAGAGGAGATTCTGAACATGAAAGAGGAGGCAAAGGAAAAAAGGGAAAAACATAGGAAAAGACAATTACACAAGGTATGTAGCATGGTGGTGGTGGTGGGGTGGGCATGGGGGGTTGGGGGAATAACTTTAGTCATAAATGTATGAATGGCATAGGACTAAGATGGGGAAGGGACAGGTCTTGAATCTCTGCACGGAAAATAAGCATATCCGTGGCCGCTGTGGGTTCAAATCCCACTGGGAGCTTGACTTCTAAGTGAGAAAGTGTTGATTCTTACGGATGGCGGGGGTGTACAGTACTGGTTCCACCCAGGAAAATTGGATGGTCTGCCACCACCACAAAAAATCATACCATACAAACAAAACTGCACAGAAAATGCAAACGTTTGCCTACTGGTATTGATGATCATCAATATATTTTTCATAGTAAATGAAAGCATCTCCTAACAAACTGGCAAAACTGGGATTTTCAAAAAGTTGGAACATAAAAATGCAAACTATTCCAAAGTTCTTTCAGACACCAGTATCCTTCATCCATAGAAATGAAATAATTAATATACCAAATAACTTCCTTCAGGCCATTATTGTTTCTATAAGTGTTTGCAATAGGTAAATAGGCAATGTAAGTAGACAGCATTTCGTCTTAGGGCTATTCCATTAGGACATACCGGGGACCCCAGGAAGGCAGTTTATTAAACATCTATGGGTGAACCCTATTTTCCGAAATTTGGTTCTTTAAACTCAATTTTGCATCTGTGGGTGGGTGTTCAATTTCAAAAGTGCCTTCCTGGGGTCCCATGTATGTTTTAATGGAATAGCCCTTACCTCTGAAATGAAAATATTGCTACATATTGCTTTATATTATTTTTTTTAGCTGGCGAGGGAAAACAACAAACCCGAGAGACCTTTACGAAGATATCATTTGTTTAATAAAGTATCCCAAAAAAAGAAGGAGTTGGAGAACTTGGATTTTATTGAGAAACAAAAGGCGGTATGTATGTGCGTTAAAGGTGGTGTACACTTATTTTATACTTTAAACATAGTTGACAAAGTATTTGGATACCTAACAACTTAGGGAATTACGCAATCCAAATAGAATATATTTAAACAATAAAAACTATATGCCAAATAAATAGTTTCAATAACAGGTTTGTAAACTGATTTACCATTGACTTGAATTGGGTTTTAAGACACATCAACACATGAAATGAACAGGAATGAACATGCCAGGCTCATCCTCTATTTACATCAAGATAAAATATGGAGAATGGGCCTAGAACCTTCTCACCTGCAGAGTTGCTGCAAATCCTATTGTAGCTGGAGCCACGTTTCCACGTTTGCATACGCGGTGTTGATTTACCATTACTCTGTATCTTCTGAACATTGTGCTAGGCATAACACAGGTAATGGTTTATTTATAGCACAGGTATTGTTTATATAAACACAGAGTCAAAAGGTTTGCATAACGAGTAAAAGGTTTGCAGAGTGAATAAAAAGTTTGCATATATATCTTTTTACCGAAGGATATGTTTCAACTTTAGTTGTTTCCGTTAACACCTGAGTAGGAGTGATATAATGTATTGTCATACTGCAAAGAAAATTCTCAGGATTTCATTGGTCAATGCGCCGTAGACATGAGCCCATTATTCAACTACACAAAAACAAAATGGCGACGATAACGTTACCGATTCATTTTGGAAACCGCCGATTGTTTCCTTCCTATTGCTTTTCTGCGCTTTCCACTGTGTGTAAAAGTCTGAAATAATCGTAAGTGTACTTTTTTTGGCAATTTAACAGATAATGAAACATTAACATAGTGACAAAATACGTTTATTTTATTAAAAAAATCCTAACGGCTCGGGTGAATATAATTTTCAGGCAGGGAATGTGAGCCCATGTCCCCTGTCAAGAATCCTAATAACTAATAATGTGATGGTAATATTATATGCTAATACTTGACAGTCTGTATCATCCCCGGGTAATATAATATTACCCGGGCATGACACATAATATTATATTATACACTAATACTTGATACGCAGTCTATATCATCCCTGGGTAATATTATACACCAATACTTGACACACTGTCTGTATTATCCCCGGGTAATATTATACACCAATACTTGACACACAGTCTATTTCATTCCTGGGTAATATTATACACCAATACTTGACACACGGTCTGTATCATCCCCGGGTAATATTATACACTAATACTTGACACACAGTCTTTATCATTCCCAGGTAATATTATACACCAATACCTGACACACAGTCAGTATCATCCCTGGGTAATATTATACACTAATACTTGACACATGGTCTGTATCATCCCCGGGTAATATAATACACTAATACTTGACACACAGTCTTTATCATTCCCAGGTAATATTATACACTAATACTTGACACAGTCAGTATCATCCCTGGGTAATATTATACACTAATACTTGACATACAGTCTGTATCATTCCCAGGTAATATTATACACCAATACCTGACACACAGTCAGTATCATCCCTGGGTAATATTATACACAAATACTTGACACACAGTCTATATCATTCCCAGGTAATATTATACACTAATACTTGACACAGTCAGTATCATCCCTGGGTAATATTATACACTAATACTTGACACACAGTCTGTATCATTCCCAGGTAATATTATACACCAATACTTGACACACTGAGTCTATATCATTCCCAGGTAATATTATACACTAATACTTGACACACAGTCTATATCATTCCCAGGTAATATTATACACTATACTTGACACACAGTCTTTATCATTCCCAGGTAATATTATACACTAATACTTGACACAGTCAGTATCATCCCTGGGTAATATTATACACTAATACTTGACACACAGTCTATCATCCCTGGGTAATATTATACACCAATACTTGACACACAGTCTATATCATCCCTGAGTAATATTATACACTAATACTTGACACACAGTCTGTATCATCCCCAGGTAATATTATACACTAATACTTGACACACAGTCTGTATCATTTCTGGGTAATATGATACACCAGTACTTGACACACAGCCTGTATCATCCCGGGTAACATTATACACTAATACTTGACACAGTCAGTATCATCCATGGGTAATATTATACACTAATACTTGACACACAGCCTGTTTCATCCCCGGGTAATATTATACACTAATACTTGACACAGTATGTATCATCCCAGGTAATATTATACACTAATACTTGACACACAGTCTTTATCATCCCTGGGTAATATTATACACTAATACTTGACACAGTCAGTATCATCCCTGGGTAATAGTATACACTTATACTTGACACACAGTCTTTATCATTCCAAGGTAATATTATACACTAATACTTGACACACAGTATGTATCATTCCCAGGTAATATTATACACCAATACCTGACACACAGTCTTTATCATTCCCAGGTAATATTATACACTAATACTTGACACAGTCAGTATCATCCCTGGGTAATATTATACACTAATACTTGATACACAGTCTGTATCATTCCCAGGTAATATTATAGACCAATACCTGACACACAGTCAGTATCATCCCTGGGTAATATTATACACAAATACTTGACACACAGTCTATATCATTCCCAGGTAATATTATACATTAATACTTGACACAATCAGTATCATCCCTGGGTAATATTATACACTAATACTTGACACACAGTCTGTATCATTCCCAGGTAATATTATACACCAATACTTGACACACATTCTATATCATTCCCAGGTAATATTATACACTAATACTTGACACACAGTCTATATCATTCCCAGGTAATATTATACACTAATACTTGACACACAGTCTGTATCTTTCCCAGGTAATATTATACACTAATACTTGACACAGTCAGTATCATCCCTGGGTAATAGTATACACTAATACTTGACACACAGTCTATCATCCCTGGGTAATATTATACACCAATACTTGACACACAGTCTGTATCATCCCTGGGTAATATTATACACTAATACTTGACACACAGTCTGTATCAGCCCCAGGTAATATTATACACTAATACTTGACACACAGTCTGTATCATTCCTGGGTAATATGATACACCAATACTTGACACACAGCCTGTATCATCCCCATTTAATATTATACACTAATACTTGAAACACAGTCTGTATCATTCCTGGGTAATATGATACACCAATACTTGACACACAGCCTGTATCATCCCGGGTAATATTATACACTAATACTTGACACAGTCAGTATCATCCATGGGTAATATTATACACTAATACTTGACACACAGCCTGTATCATCCCCGGGTAATATTATACACTTATACTAGACACAGTATGTATCATCCCGGGTAATATTATACACTAATACTTGACACACAGTCTGTATCATCCCTGGGTAATATTATACACTAATACTTGACACAGTCAGTATCATCCCTGGGTAATATTATACACTAATACTTGACACAGTCTGTATCATCCATGGGTAATATTATACAGTAATACTCGACACACAGTCAGTATCATCCCCAGGTAATATTATACACCAATACTTGACACACAGTCTGTATCATCCCGGGTAATATTATACACTAATACTTGACACAGTCTGTATCATCCCCAGGTAATATTATACACTAATACCTGACACACAGTCTGTACCATCCACAGGTAATATTATACACTAATACTTGACAGACAGTCTGTACCATTCTCGGGTAATATTATACACTAATACTTGACACACAGTCAGTATCATCCCTGGGTAATATTATACACAAATACTTGACACACAGTCTATATCATTCCCAGGTTATATTATACACTAATACTTGACACAATCAGTATCATCCCTGGGTAATATTATACACTAATACTTGACACACAGTCTGTATCATTCCCAGGTAATATTATACACCAATACTTGACACACATTCTATAACATTCCCAGGTAATATTATACACTAATACTTGACACACAGTCTATATCATTCCCAGGTAATATTATACACTAATACTTGACACACAGTCTGTATCTTTCCCAGGTAATATTATACACTAATACTTGACACAGTCAGTATCATCCCTGGGTAATATTATACACTACTACTTGACACACAGTCTATCATCCCTGGGTAATATTATACACCAATACTTGACACACAGTCTGTATCATCCCTGGGTAATATTATACACTAATACTTGACACACAGTCTGTATCATCCCCAGGTAATATTATACACTAATACTTGACACACAGTCTATCATCCCTGGGTAATATTATACACCAATACTTGACACACAGTCTGTATCATCCCTGGGTAATATTATACACTAATACTTGACACACAGTCTGTATCATCCCCAGGTAATATTATACACTAATACTTGACACACAGTCTGTATCATTCCTGGGTAATATGATACACCAATACTTGACACACAGCCTGTATCATCCCCAGTTAATATTATACACTAATACTTGAAACACAGTCTGTATCATTCCTGGGTAATATGATACACCAATACTTGACACACAGCCTGTATCATCCCGGGTAATATTATACACTAATACTTGACACAGTCAGTATCATCCATGGGTAATATTATACACTAATACTTGACACACAGCCTGTATCATCCCCGGGTAATATTATACACTAATACTTGACACATTATGTATCATCCCGGGTAATATTATACACTAATACTTGACACACAGTCTGTATCATCCCTGGGTAATATTATACACTACTACTTGACACAGTCAGTATCATCCCTGGGTAATATTATACACTAATACTTGACACAGTCAGTATCATCCCTGGGTAATATTATACACTAATACTTGACACAGTCTGTATCATCCATGGGTAATATTATACACTATTACTTGACACAGTCGGTATCATCCATGGGTAATATTATACAGTAATACCCGACACACAGTCAGTATCATCCCCAGGTAATATTATACACCAATACTTGACACACAGTCTGTATCATCCCGGGTAATATTATACACTAATACTTGACACAGTCTGTATCATCCCCAGGTAATATTATACACTAATACCTGACACACAGTCTGTACCATCCACAGGTAATATTATACACTAATACTTGACAGACAGTCTGTACCATTCTCGGGTAATATTATACACTAATACTTGACACACAGTCAGTATCATCCCTGGGTAATATTATACACCAATACTTGAAACACAGCCTGTATCATCCATGGGTAATATTATACACTAATACTTGACAGACAGTCTGTATCATTCTCGGTAATATTATACACCAATACTTGACACACAGTCTGTATCATTCTCGGGTAATATTATACACCAATACCTGACACACGGTCTGTATCATCCCCGGGTAATATTATACACCAATACTTGACACACAGTCTGTGTTATCCGGGGTAATATTATACACTAATACTTGACACACAGTCTGTATCATCCCTGGTTAATATTATACACTAATATTGACACACAGTCTTTATCATCCGAGGGTAATCTTGTACACTAATACTAGAAAACACAGTCTGTATCATTCTCGGGTAATATTATACACTTATACTAGAAACACAGTCTGTATCATCCCCGGGTAATATTTTACACTAATACTAGAAAACACAGTCTGTAATAAACCCCGGGTAATATTATACACTAATACTAAAAAACACAGTCTGTATCATCCCCGGGTTATATTATACACTAATACTAGAAAACACAGTCTGTATCATCCCGGGTAATATTATACACTAATTCTAGAAAACACAGTCTCTATCATCCCGGGTAATATTATACACTAATACTAGAAAACATAGTCTGTATCATCTCGGGTAATATTATACACTAATATTATACACTAATACTAGAAAACACAGTCTGTATCATCACCGGGTTATATTAGACACCAATACTAGAAAACAGTCTGTATCATCCCGGGTAATATTATACACTAATTCTAGAAAACACAGTCTGTACCATCCCGGGTAATATTATACACTAATACTAGAAAACTCAGTCTGTATCATCCCCGGGTTATATTATACACTAATATTATACACTAATACTAGAAAACACAGTCTGTATCATCACCGGGTTATATTATACACCAATACTAGAAAACAGTCTGTATCATCCCGGGTAATATTATACACTAATTCTAGAAAACACAGTCTGTACCATCCCTTGTAATATTATACACCAATACTTGACACACATTCTATATCATTCCCAGGTAATATTATACACTAATACTTGACACACAGTCTATATCATTCCCAGGTAATATTATACACTAATACTTGACACACAGTCTGTATCTTTCCCAGGTAATATTATACACTAATACTTGACACAGTCTGTATCATCCCTGGGTAATATTATACACTAATACTTGACACACAGTCTATCATCCCTGGGTAATATTATACACCAATACTTGACACACAGTCTGTATCATCCCTGGGTAATATTATACACTAATACTTGACACACAGTCTGTATCATCCCCAGGTAATATTATACACTAATACTTGACACACAGTCTGTATCATTCCTGGGTAATATGATACACCAATACTTGACACACAGCCTGTATCATCCCCAGTTAAAATTATACACTAATACTTGAAACACAGTCTGTATCATTCCTGGGTAATATGATACACCAATACTTGACACACAGCCTGTATCATCCCGGGTAATATTATACACTAATACTTGACACAGTCAGTATCATCCATGGGTAATATTATACACGAATACTTGACACACAGCCTGTATCATCCCCGGGTAATATTATACACTAATACTTGACACAGTATGTATCATCCCGGGTAATATTATACACTAATACTTGACACACAGTCTGTATCATCCCTGGGTAATATTATACACTAATACTTGACACAGTCAGTATCATCCCTGGGTAATATTATACACTAATACTTGACACAGTCTGTATCATCCATGGGTAATATTATACACTATTACTTGACACAGTCGATATCATCCCCAGGTAATATTATACAGTAATACCCGACACACAGTCAGTATCATCCCCAGGTAATATTATACACCAATACTTGACACACAGTCTGTATCATTCTGGGTAATATTATACACTAATACTTGACACAGTCTGTATCATCCCCAGGTAATATTATACACTAATACCTGACACACAGTCTGTACCATCCACAGGTAATATTATACACTAATACTTGACAGACAGTCTGTACCATTCTCGGGTAATATTATACACTAATACTTGACACACAGTCAGTATCATCCCTGGGTAATATTATACACCAATACTTGACACACAGCCTGTATCATCCATGGGTAATATTATACACTAATACTTGACAGACAGTCTGTATCATTCTCGGTTATATTATACACCAATACTTGACACACAGTCTGTATCATTCTCGGGTAATATTATACACCAATACCTGACACACGGTCTGTATCATCCCCGGGTAATATTATACACCAATACTTGACACACAGTCTGTGTTATCCGGGGTAATGTTATACACTAATACTTGACACACAGTCTGTATCATCCCTGGTTAATATTATACACTAATATTGACACACAGTCTTTATCATCCGAGGGTAATCTTGTACACTAATACTAGAAAACACAGTCTGTATCATTCTCGGGTAATATTATACACTAATACTAGAAACACATTCTGTATCATGCCTGGGTAATATTTTACACTAATACTAGAAAACACAGTCTGTAATAAACCCCGGGTAATATTATACACTAATACTAAAAAACACAGTCTGTATCATCCCCGGGTTATATTATACATTAATTCTAGAAAACACAGTCTCTATCATCCCGGGTAATATTATACACTAATACTAGAAAACATAGTCTGTATCATCTCGGGTAATATTATACACTAATATTATACACTAATACTAGAAAACACAGTCTGTATCATCACCGGGTTATATTATACACCAATACTAGAAAACAGTCTGTATCATCCCGGGTAATATTATACACTAATTCTAGAAAACACAGTCTGTACCATCCCGGGTAATATTATACACTAATACTAGAAAACAGTCTGTATCATCCCCGGGTAATATTATACACTAATTCTAGAAAACACAGTCTGTATCATCCCGGGTAATATAATACACTAATACTAGAAAACATAGTCTGTATCATCCCGGGTAATACTATACACTAATTCTAGAAAACACAGTCTGTATCATCCCGGGTAATATTATACACTTATACTAGAAAACACAGTCTGTATCATCCCGGGTAATATTATACACTAATACTAGAAAACATAGTCTGTATCATCCCGGGTTATATTATACACTAATTCTAGAAAACACAGTCTGTATCATCCCGGGTAATATTATACACTAATACTAGAAAACATAGTCTGTATCATCCCGGGTAATATTATTCACTAATACTAAAAAACACAGTCTGTATCATCACCGGGTTATATTATAAATCAATATTAGAAAACACAGTCTGTATCATCCCCGGGTAATATTATACACTAATACTAGAAAACACAGTCTGTATCATCCCGGGTAATATTATACACTAATACTAGAAAACACAGTCTGTATCATCCCCGGGTAATATTATACACCAATACTAGAAAACACAGTCTGTATCATCACCGGTTTATATTATACACTAATACTAGAAAACACAGTCTGTATCATCACCGGGTTATATTATACACCAATACTAGAAAACACAGTCTGTATCATCCCCGGGTTATATTATACACTAATTCTAGAAAACAGTCTGTATCATCCCGGGTAATATTATACACTAATACTAGAAAACACAGTCTGTATCATGCCCGGGTTATATTATACACTAATACTAGAAAACACAGTCTGTATCATCCCCAGGTTATATTATACACTTATACTAGAAAACACAGTCTGTATCATCCCTGGGTAATATTATACACTAATACTAGAAAACACAGTCTATATCATCCTCGGGTAATATTATACACTAATACTAGAAAACACAGTCTGTATCCTCCGCAGGTAATATTATACACTAATACTATAAAACACAGTCTGTATCATCCCGATTTCTTTTGAAAATAAAGTTTAACATCCTGTGGCTTTCGAAGTAAGTTTTCTTGCTTAGGCCTCAGCATTTTTATGCCCCCACTGTATATAACAGTCTGTATCATCCCCGGGTTATATTATACACCAATACTAGAAAACACAGTCTGTATCATCACCGGGTTATATTATACACTAATACTAGAAAACACAGTCTGTATCATCACCGGGTTATATTATACACCAATACTAGAAAACAGTCTGTATCATCCCCGGGTTATATTATACACTAATACTAGAAAACAGTCTGTATCATCCCGGGTAATATTATACACTAATACTAGAAAACACAGTCTGTATCATCCCGGGTTATATTATACACTAATACTAGAAAACACAGTCTGTATCATCCCGGGTAATATTATACACTAATACTATAAAACATAGTCTGTATCATCCCCGGGTTATATTATACACTTATACTAGAAAACACAGTCTATATCATCCTCGGGTAATATTATACACTAATACTAGAAAACACAGTCTGTATCATCCCGGGTAATATTATACATTAATACTAGAAAACACAGTCTGTATCATCCCCGGGTAATATTATACACTAATACTAGAAAACACAGTCTGTATCATCCCCGGGTTATATTATACACTAATACTAGAAAACACAGTCTGTATCATCCCCGGGTTATATTATACACTTATACTAGAAAACACAGTCTGTATCATCCCCGGGTAATATTATACACTAATACTAGAAAACACAGTCTATATCATCCTCGGGTAATATTATACACTAATACTAGAAAACACAGTCTGTATCCTCCGCAGGTGATATTATACACTAATACTATAAAACACAGTCTGTATCATCCCGGTTTCTTTTGAAAATAAAGTTTAACATCCTGTGGCTTTCAAAGTAAGTTTTCTTGCTTAGGCCTCAGCATTTTTATGCCCCCACTGTATATAACAGTCTGTATCATCCCCGGGTTATATTATACACCAATACAAGAAAACACAGTCTGTATCATCACCGGGTTATATTATACACTAATACTAGAAAACACAGTCTGTATCATCACCGGGTTATATTATACACCAATACTAGAAAACAGTCTGTATCATCCCCGGGTAATATTATACACTAATACTAGAAAACAGTCTGTATCATCCCGGGTAATATTATACACTAATACTAGAAAACTCAGTCTGTATCATCCCCGGGTTATATTATACACTAATACTAGTAAACACAGTCTGTATCATCCCCGGGTTATATTATACACCAATACTAGAAAACAGTCTGTATCATCCCCGGGTAATATTATACACTAATACTAGAAAACTCAGTCTGTATCATCCCCGGGTTATATTATACACTAATACTAGTAAACACAGTCTGTATCATCCCCGGGTTATTCTATACACTTATACTAGAAAACACAGTCTGTATCATCCCCGGGTAATATTATACACTAATACTAGAAAACACAGTCTATATCATCCTCGGGTAATATTATACACTAATACTAGAAAACACAGTCTGTATCCTCCGCAGGTAATATTATACACTAATACTATAAAACACAGTCTGTATCATCCCGGTTTCTTTTGAAAATAAAGTTTAACATCCTGTGGCTTTCAAAGTAAGTTTTCTTGCTTAGGCCTCAGCATTTTTATGCCCCCACCACCGAATGGTGAGGGAACATATAGCGTTAGCTATGTCCGTCTATACATACATCCTTAAAAGTTTGTTTGTCTATCGCCATAGTAATCTTATACACCGACTAATACTTGACACACAGTCTGTATCACCTCTGTTGATGTTGGAAACAAACATACTGTGGCTTTAAAAGTAAGTTTTTCAATTAGGGCTGAACAGTTTTATGCCCTCCCATGCCCTCACCACAGAATGGTGAGGGGTCATATAGAAAATATTATGTCAGTGCCTTTTACCATGTTTTACTGTTAAGTTTATTAGACGAGACTTAGAAAACGGAGAATGGCGATGCTTTGCCGAGCAATTCTTCGCGAGCAATTCTTCGTTTTCGTGCCGATCCTAATAAGCTTGATAGTAAAAGGCACTGACATACTATTCTATTTATCATGTAGATTATCCACATTTTCTGTATTAATTACTATTATTATCTATTTCTCAGAATGTTACTCTTATCGAGGACACCGCCATGTTGTTGTTTTTTGTTTGTTTTATGACGTCGGGCAACGTTACGTGCATGACGTCAGAAAACGTTACGTACAATAAACGCCGAGGGATTCCGCATTGATTTGCTTTAATGATCAGTGCCTAATAAAGCAAAATTTATTAGGTCACCCCTTTATTAGGCAGAAAAGTGCATATCTGCATGATAAATAGCTTTAGTCCGTCCATCTAGAAAGGTTTGTGTGTCTATCTCCTCCCAAAGTTTTCCATCGATTCTTTTGAAACTTTATAGAATACATACAATACATACTATGGAAAGCCGTAGGTGACCCTGTGATTATAATTATTTTTTACTATATGTTTAACTGAATTATTATAATCACCACATTTCTACGATTTTGTACGTGTTATCATTATTATCGAAATCCATACATTTTTAGCTGTCTGAAAAAATGTATACATTCTGAAAATGTTTAACATTTTTATTATAATCACCACATTGCTACGATTGTGTACGTGTTATCATTATTATCAAAATCCATACATTTTTAGCTCTCTGAAAAAATGTATACATTCTGAATATGTTAACATTTTTATTATAACCCGCACATGACATTGTGTGCATTATAATTATAACAACATCCGTACGATTACCTCCCTTAGCTCTCTGAAAATGTATACATTCTGAAAATGTTAACATTCTGAAAATCGATACATGTTTAGCTGTGTGTGTTATAATTCTAAATCCCGAGCGACAATTTATGTCCTGGAGACTTGGCAAAATGTTGTGCTCTGAATATGTATACTATGGAAAGCCGCAGGTGACCCTGTGATTATAATTATTTTTTACTATATGTTTAACTGAAATATTATAATCACCACATTTCTACGATTTTGTACGTGTTATCATTATTATCAAAATCCATACATTTTTAGCTCTCTGGAAAAATGTATACATTCTGAAAATGTTAACATTTTTATTATAACCACCACATTTCTACGATTTTGTACGTGTTATCATTATTATCAAAATCCATACATCTTTAGCTGTCTGAAAAAATGTATACATTCTGAAAATGTTAACATTTTTATTATAACCCGCACATGTCTGAAAATGTTAACATTTTTATTATAACCCGCACATGACATTGTATGCATTATAATTATAACAACATCCGTACGATTACCTCCCTTAGCTCTCTGAAAATGTATACATTCTCAAAATGTTAACATTCTGAAAATCGATACATGTGCGTCTTATAATCCTAAATCTCGCGAGACAATTTATGTTCGGGGGAATTGGCTTTTGGAAAATGTGTGTATTATAATTCTAAATCTCGCGAGACAATTTATGTCCGGGGGAATTGGCTTTTGGAAAATGTGTGTATTATAATTCTAAATCTCGCGAGACAATTTATGTCCGGGGGAATTGGCTTTTGGAAAATGTGTGTATTATAATATTTGACCTCAATATTTTGAGGGAACACTTTACATCTCGCGAGATATTGGCTGGAGCGGCTGACTGTTCATTGTTTGCAAAGACGTGAAAGAGTGTGCAGCTGCATCTTGATCGGCTAATTAGGTAAGCATATTTACATGACTGATTATGCATTTGTGGCGTTTTCAATTAACCTTTTTCATTGTCTATGAGGTGCATTATCTCGACCTCCAGACTTCTTAGACTTAGACGTGTACTGTGATCAGAAGGAATTATCAACTCGGCCCCTACCGGCCCTAGTCAGCTCGGCCCCTGGTCAACTGGGCCCCTATTTGGTCAACACGGCCCCACACAAATAGTCAACTCGGCCCCCGATGTAGAACAAATGGTCAACTCGGCCCATAGTCAACTCGGCCCCATATATATATATTCCCCCGCTGTAAAACAAATGGTCAACTCGGCCCATAGTCAACTCGGCCCCATATATATATATCTAATATATATATATGGGGCCGAGTTGACTATGGGCCGAGTTGACTAATATATATATATGGGGCCGAGTTGACTATGGGCCGAGTTGACCATTTGTTTTAATATATATATATGGGGCCGAGTTGACTATGGGCCGAGTTGACCATTTGTTTTACAGCGGGGGCCGAGTTGACTATTTCCGGTCAATTGGGCCCCTATTTGGTCAACACGGCCCCATAGAAATATATATATATATGGGGCCGAGTTGACTATGGGCCGAGTTGACCATTTGTTCTACATCGGGGGCCGAGTTGACTATTTGTGTGGGGCCGTGTTGACCAAATAGGGGCCCAGTTGACCAGGGGCCGAGCTGACTAGGGCCGGTAGGGGCCGAGTTGATAATTCCTTCTGATCACAGTACACGTCTAAGTCTAAGAAGTCTGGAGGTCGAGATAATGCACCTCATAGACAATGAAAATGGTTAATTGAAAACGCCACAAATGCATAATCAGTCATGTAAATATGCTTACCTAATTAGCCGATCAAGATGCAGCTGCACACTCTTTCACGTCTTTGCAAACAATGAACAGTCAGCCGCTCCAGCCAATATCTCGCGAGATGTAAAGTGTTCCCTCAAAATATTGAGGTCAAATATTATAATACACACATTTTCCAAAAGCCAATTCCCCCGGACATAAATTGTCTCGCGAGATTTAGAATTATAATGCACACATTTTCCAAAAGCCAATTCCCCCGGACATAAATTGTCTCGCGAGATTTAGAATTATAATACACACATTTTCCAAAAGCCAATTCCCCCGAACATAAATTGTCTCGCGAGATTTAGGATTATAAGACGCACATGTATCGATTTTCAGAATGTTAACATTTTGAGAATGTATACATTTTCAGAGAGCTAAGGGAGGTAATCGTACGGATGTTGTTATAATTATAATGCATACAATGTCATGTGCGGGTTATAATAAAAATGTTAACATTTTCAGACATGTGCGGGTTATAATAAAAATGTTAACATTTTCAGAATGTATACATTTTTTCAGACAGCTAAAGATGTATGGATTTTGATAATAATGATAACACGTACAAAATCGTAGAAATGTGGTGGTTATAATAAAAATGTTAACATTTTCAGAATGTATACATTTTTCCAGAGAGCTAAAAATGTATGGATTTTGATAATAATGATAACACGTACAAAATCGTAGAAATGTGGTGATTATAATATTTCAGTTAAACATATAGTAAAAAATAATTATAATCACAGGGTCACCTGCGGCTTTCCATAACATACCTATAATGTTAAGATGTGTATATCGATTCGGCATCAAAATCAGCATTGTATTACCGGAGTTTCGGCCCTATTTCTTTGAATTTTACGTTAAAGTATTTTGTGCGTCGTCTCCTCCCACAGTTTTGAACCGATTGTTTCGAAACGTTACAGGATGCTTACCTATGATGTCAAGATGTACATATTGATTTGGCATCAAAATCAACGCACAACCTTTCTTATCTAATCTTTGCCAAACTTGTTTAGAATGTTAATACAGCCAGTAGATACCTTGTTTTATTATGTAAAGTTCTTTAGATAAATTAAATTTTGATAATTATTAAATATTGATAGATCTTTTTTCAGATAATGAAGCAATGGCAAGGAATGTCGGACAGTGAAAAAAAGGTTTGTATTAAACAAAATCATTAATTGTTGCACTCGTTATAGACTGTAATTAGATGTTAATGTTGGGAATGGCATGGTGTATCAACATTCTTATACACCTTGCTGGGACACACATCAATCTTGAAGTATTGATCAAGCTTTAAAATATTGCTTTTCATTAATTTTATTACTTTAGTATCAATTTGACTGTAGACCTGCTTGCATATAATTACTCGCAAACGAAGGTCAGGGAGGGTATACTGTTTCCACCTGTGCATCGGTAGACACAACCTTGGCCGCTTCGTACGTCCTCCGTGTAGGAGTCCACACTCCCGAAACTTCACAGGTGAACTGTGCATGATGTGAGGATGACACCCTCAAGGTCACCATGAAAAAATACTGAAAATCTTGTCCGCTCTATATCTCCTTAATATTTGCTGCCACATTTGTGCATGATGTGAGGCTGACCTATGTACAATTTCAGGTCACTAAGTCACCATGGACTGATAATGAAAAACTTTGTCCACTCCATAAGTCCTCAACGTCTGCCGTCGCACTCGTGAAACTTAACAGGTGGACTGCATGATGTGAGGATGACCCCTTCACTTTTTTTTAGGTCACTAAGACAAAGGTCAAGGTCACTGCGGACAATGAAAAACCTTGTCCGCTCCACAAGTCCTCAACGTCTACTGTCACACTCATGAAACTTCACAGGTGGCCTGTGTAGCATGTGAGGATGACCCCTATACTTTTTCAGGTTGCTTATTCAAAAGTCAAGGTCATCTTCTTGCAGGTTCAATCCGCCTCAAAAGGGCAAAAGTTCTAGTTAAAATATTGAAGTGTTGACAGTCTACCATAGGTTTAATATAGTATTGGGATTATTGGTGCAATATTATCAACAATTGGTGATATGCAAAAGCAGTCGCTTTGAACAGTTCAAATTATTAATAATGATTAAAATATATGCAATTTGGGGTGTAAAACTTACGGGACTCTGCAAGTTTTTAAAAACCAGACTGCTGTGTGTCCTTTTTGTCTCGCCCATGATAGTGGCTAGCGAGACGTAGCATTCATTTTTCGGCGGCGGCCGCATTTTAAATCAACTATATCTTAAAAATCACTGCTCAAATTTTTCTGAAACTTCTTCAGATTCTTTGTTAGGTCAAAGGACATCACCTAATGTCAAAATTACCAAGGTCAAGGTCATATTTTACGTTATTTTCCCAAAACTTAACCTTGGTTAGGTAACGACCTCAGTTAACTGTATGTGATTGCCTCATTTTCTTTGTTTGATACTTGGTCATATGCAGGGCTTCTTAAATCGCTGGTTTATCGGTTCCCAGACCGAAATCTGTTTCTCCGGACCGTTTTTCTTTTCCAAATCTCTGTTTAAATCGGTCCCAGATATTTTATCTATCGGTCGTTAAAAAATCTACAATTGCCCTTCACACTCCTAATATGCCTTGCGGCAATATTCTTTGATCCATAACACGATTGTTTGTCACTCGCTGTGCGAAAGTAGGTCAATTTGGTCAATTTGGACTAAACCATTACCGATAGTAGGGAGTTTTCTGGGAGAGTCTATAGCCAGTTAGCATGCTTTTGATCAGATGTGTGATCAGTGAAAGTATATCACGCGTTCTGTCGGTTCACTGAAGCGAGTGTTACCGTCTGTAATTTCTAGTCGTAAGGTTTTAGCCTGTTTGCTTGTGTCGGTTTGTTTTTTTAAGTAGCCAAAGCTGGGACTGAAAATTAAAATACCGAGATGTGTTAATTGTTTGTTTGATTTTTTTTTTTACAATAACTTTAAGTATAATATTAATGACATTAATTAAGGAAAGTGATCAAACCTGACACCGTTTTTTTTTAAGTCGGACCGAAATTCTTTGCGTTAGTCATAACATTTTGTATTAATTAAGCTAATTGATGAAAAACTATATTACTCAAATTTATGTAAAATCGTATATAATCCGCTAGTCCGCGCGTGTAAGTCCGCGTTTTATACCTACCCGGTTTATTAAACACTTCCGGTTCAATTCCTCAAAATGATCAACAATTTTAATATTGAGTGAAAATTATTCATTCAGTAAAGTGAAGACATGATGTCAGTCATTAAAATGTACAAATTGTGATAAAGTAAGTTATAAGTAATACAAGTATAATACAAACATACATTTTAAATAGTTCTCTATATCAATGAATAAACGGAAAAAATGCATGGTGCAGCTGATTGGTGGGTGGGGTACGGTGATTTTAGTGATTTTTTCAAAATAAGTGTGATTCTTCTGGCAGTAAAAAAACCTGGACCGATTTGCATTTAAAATTTTAGAAGCCCTGGTCATATGTATTGTTGGCATTGGTGGACATCACTGAAAGACAAAAATTACCAAGGTCATATTTCGCTTATTTTCCCCAAACTTAACCTTGGTTAGATAACTGAACCTCAGTCAACTTTATGTGATTGCCTCACTTTATGTCTTTGATACTTGGTCATATGTATAGTTGGCATTGGTGGACATTGCTGAAGGACAAAAAATACCAAGGTCAAGGTCATGTTTTGCGTTATTTACCCTAAACATCAGTTTAAACCTTCATTGTCAGTTGCATATTGAAGATAATTATACACCTTGTCAGCAGTTTAACGCCTCTTCCCCTGAAGCCAATCCCATGAAACTTGAGGGTCACCTTGACCTGATCAATAAAACCGTGTCCTCACTTGTCTTTCTTACCTAATAGCTAATCTCATAAAACCTTGTGGTTTGACTGCCTGTGGTGAGATGATGATCTTTATACATTTTCAGGTTAGTGGGTCAAAGGTCAAGGTCACATTGCATGACATTATTATGAAAAATATTGTCCACACCGATTCATCTTCCCCAACTTCATGGGTGGACAGCCTGTGGAAAAAAGGATGACCCATTTGATTTTAAGGTCAATTGTCATGGTCCCTGCTGACAAAATCTCATATTATCCACTATTAATCATTGTTCAGTGGGGGATGGGGGTGTGGGGAGTGGGGAAACAGCTGTTTTTCTTAAACAAATTACTCTAGTTCCAATTTGTTTCTGAAATTAGAAAAACTTCCATTTCCAGGCTTACGAAAATCAGGCCTTAGTGGATTGCTATAGAGCAGATCTCCTAGCTTGGGAGAAAGAAATGATAACAAAGGGTCTGCTAAAACTTGTCCGGAAAGCGACGCTTAAAAAGGAACTTCCAAAACCTCCTAGGAAGATAGTTGCTAGGAAAAAGGTTGCCAAGAAGACAGTTGCCAAGAAGGCGGCTGTGAAGTCGGTAAAAAAGAAAACGGCAGTGAAGAAAAGTTCCAAATCTACAGAATCTAAAAGTCGAGCTGACACAAAGTCATATGAGAAGGGTTCTGACGAAGTGAGCAGTGATTCAGATTCCAACTGATAATTATTATGCCACAATATGTTGAACTGAACTGAACAATGTGTAATAGACTGTACAATGGGCAGGAACTGTACAGTGTTCAAGAACTGTGTGATGTGTAGGAACTGTACGGTGTGTAGGAACTGTACAGTGTGTTGAACTGTATAGTGTGTTGAACTGTATAGTGTGTTAGAACTGTACAGTGTGTTAGAACTGTATAGTGTGTTAGAACTGTACGGTGTGTTTGAACTGTACAGTGTGTATGAACTATACAGTGTGTTTGAACTGTACATTGTCTTTTACACTGTACAGTGTGCAGGAACTGTACAGTATGTTTGAACTACACTGTACAGTGTTCAAGAACTGTGTGGTGTGTAGGAACTGTACGGTGTGTAGGAACTGTACAGTGTGTTAGAACTGTATAGTGTGTTAGAACTGTACAGTGTGTTTGAACTGTACAACATGTTAGAACTGTACATTGTGTTTGAACTGTACAGTGTGTATGAACTATACATTGTATTTGAACTATACATTGTCTTTTACAATGTACAGTGTGCAGGAACTGTACAGTATGTTTGAACTACATTGAGTTGGAACTTTACAGTGTGTATGAACTGTTCAGTGTGTTTGAACTGTACAGTGTGTTTGAACTACATTGAGTTTGAACTTTACAGTGTGTAAGAACTGTACAGTGTGTATGAACTATACAGTGTGTTTGAACTGTACATTGTCTTTTACACTGTACAGTGTGCAGGAACTGTACAGTATGTTTGAACTACACTGTACAGTGTTCAAGAACTGTGTGGTGTGTAGGAAATGTACGGTGTGTAGGAACTGTACAGTGTGTTAGAACTGTACAGTGTGTTAGAACTGTATAGTGTGTTTGAACTGTACAACGTGTTAGAACTGTTCATTGTGTTTGAACTGTACAGTGTGTATGAACTATACAGTGTGTTTGAACTATACATTGTCTTTTACACTGTACAGTGTGCAGGAACTGTTTGAACTACATTGAGTTTGATCTTTACAGTGTGTAAGAACTGTACAGTGTGTATGAACTATACAGTGTGTTTGAACTGTACATTGTCTTTTACACTGTACAGGAACTGTACAGTATGTTTGAACTACACTGTACAGTGTTCAAGAACTGTGTGGTGTGTAGGAACTGTACGGTGTGTAGGAACTGTACAGTGTGTTGAACTGTATAGTGTGTTAGAACTGTACAGTGTGTTAGAACTGTATAGTGTGTTAGAACTGTATAGTGTGTTAGAACTGTACAGTGTGTTTGAACTGTACAACGTGTTAGAACTGTACATTGTGTTTGAACTGTACAGTGTGTATGAACTATACAGTGTGTTTACACTGTACAGTGTGCAGGAACTGTACAGTATGTTTGAACTACATTGAGTTTGAACTTTACAGTATGTTTGAACTGTACAGTGTGTTTGAACTGTACATTGGATTGAATTGAATGTTGTTTAACGGCTCATCAACACTGTATAGGTTATTTAGAGCCACCCCAGAGAGAGGGGAAGGATACATAGGAATCCGGGAACCTGACCTACTCTTATTATCGAATAGATTTCTATGGTTCTTTAACGTGCTCGGAGGATAGACCAATACACGGGACCGCGTGGTTGCCGGGGGCCCCGTTTGGTCACGGGACAATGAATACGGCCACTGCAGATCCCTTTGGAGGGGTAGGCAGAGGGGTAGAATCCCCCCAAATTCATGTTCATTTTATCATTTTTTGTTCATGTTCATTAAAGGACTTCATCATGATCCCTGCATTGTTTCAGGTGCTATCTCGCTCGCATCAAAAGAGCAGTGGCAGAAAAACAATGGCTCCAGCGTAAATGGAGTTTCTACGATAGAATTTGCAGCAACTCTGCAGTTCAGGGTAAGAAGGTTCTAGGCCCATTTTCCATATTTTATCTCGATGTACATGGAAGATGAGCCTGGCATGTTCATGCCTTTTAGGCGCCATATAACCTTTTCATGTGTTGGTGCGCCTTAAAACCCCAATTCAAATCAATACACGCGACCGCCCGGTTTACGTCCCCATCCGACGGACGGGACTAAGGAAAAGTGTCTTCCCCAAGAACACAACGACGGAGCTCAGTGGCACCACGGAGGATTGAACCCGGGGCCTCAGTTACAAATCCGCCGCGCTACCAACTGCGCCACACACTGTAACGGTGTGTTTGATCTATACAGTGTGTTTGAACTGTACATTGTGTTTGAACTGTAAAGTTTGCAGGAACTGTACAGTGTGTTTGAACTACGTACATTGAGTTTGAACTTTACAGTGTGTAAGAAGTGGTACAATGTGTTTGAACTACATTGCGTTTGAACTTTACAGTGTGTAAGAACTGTACAGTGTGTATGAACTGTTCTGTGTGTTTGAACTGTACTGTGTTTGAACTACGTTGAGTTTGAACTTTACAGTGTGTAATAACTGTACAGTGTGTTTGAACTGTACATTGTGAATGAACTGTACAGTGTACATTGAGTTTGAACTACATTGAGTTTGAGCTTTACAGTGTGTGAGAACTTGACAGTCTGTATGAACTGTACATTGTGTTTGAATTGTACATTGTGTTTGAACTGTACAGTATGTTTGAACTGTACAGTGTGTTTGAACTGTTCAGTGTGTTTGAACTGTACAGTGTGTTTGGAATTTACAGTGTGTAAGAATTGTACAGTGTGTATGAACTATAAAGTGTATTTGAACTGTACAGTGTGTTTGAACTATAAAGTGTATTTGAACTGTACATTGTGTTTGAACTGTACAGTGTGTATGAACTGTTCAGTGTGTTTGAACTGTATCGTGTGTGTGAACTACATTGAGTTTTAACTTTACAGTGTGTAAGAACTGTACAGTGTGTTTGAACTGTACAGTGTATATGAACTGTACATTTTGTTTTAACTACATTGAGTTTGAACTTAACACTGTGTAAGAACTGTGCAGTGTGTATGAACTGTACAATGTGTTTGAACTACATTGAGGTTGAACTTAACACTGTGTAAGAACTGTACAGTGTGTTTTAACTGTACAGTGTGTTTGAATTGTACAGTGTGTTTGAACTGCACAGTGTGTTTGAACTACATTGAGTTTGAACTTTACAGTGTGTAAGAACTGTACAGTGTGCTTGAATTGTACAGTGTGTATGAACTGTTCAGTGTGTTTGAACTGTACAGTGTGTATGAACTGTTCAGTGTGTTTGAACTGTATCGTGTGTTTGAACTACATTGAGTTTTAACTTTACAGTGTGTAAGAACTGTACAGTGTGTTTGAATTGTACAGTGTGTTTGAACTGTACAGTGTGTATGAACTGTACATTTTGTTTTAACTACATTGAGTTTGAACTTAACACTGTGTAAGAACTGTGCAGTGTGTATGAACTGTACAATGTGTTTGAACTACATTGAGGTTGAACTTAACACTGTGTAAGAACTGTACAGTGTGTTTGAACTGTACATTGTGTTTGAACTGTACAGTGTGTTTGAATTGTACAGTGTGTTTGAACTGCACAGTGTGTTTGAATTGTACAGTGTGTTTGAACTGCACAGTGTGTTGAACTACATTGAGTTTGAACTTTACAGTGTGTTTGAACTGTACATTGTGTTTGAACTGTACATTGTGTTTTAACTACATTGAGTTTGAACTTAACACTGTGTAAGAACTGTGCAGTGTGTATGAACTGTACAGTGTGTTTGAACTACATAGAGTTTGAACTTAACACTGTGTAAGAACTGTGCAGTGTGTATGAACTGTACAGTGTGTTTGAACTGCACAGTGTGTTTGAATTGTACAGTGTGTTTGAACTGCATTGAGTTTGAACTTAACACTGTGTAAGAACTGTGCAGTGTGTATGAACTGTACAGTGTGTTTGAACTGCACAGTGTGTTTGAATTGTACAGTGTGTTTGAACTGCACAGTGTGTTTGAACTACATTGAGTTTGAACTTTACAGTGTGTAAGAACTGTACAGTGTGTTTGAACTGTACATTGTGTTTGAACTGTACAATGTGTTTGAACTACATTGAGGTTGAACTTAACACTGTGTAAGAACTGTACAGTGTGTTTGAACTGTACAGTGTGTTTGAATTGTACAGTGTGTTTGAACTGCACAGTGTGTTTGAACTACATTGAGTTTGAACTTTACAGTGTGTAAGAACTGTACAGTGTGTTTGAACTGTACATTGTGTTTGAACTGTACATTGTGTTTTAACTACATTGAGTTTGAACTTAACACTGTGTAAGAACTGTGCAGTGTGTATGAACTGTACAGTGTGTTTGAACTACATAGAGTTTGAACTTAACACTGTGTTTGAATTGTACAGTGTGTTTGAATTGTACAGTGTGTTTGAATTGTACAGTGTGTTTGAACTGCACAGTGTGTTTGAACTACATTGAGTTTGAACTTTACAGTGTGTAAGAACTGTACAGTGTGTATGAACTGTACAGTGTGTTTGAACTGTACAGTGTGTTTGAACTGTACAGTGTGTTTGAACTACATTGAGTTTGAACTTTACAGTGTGTAAGAACTGTGCAGTGTGTATGAACTGTACAGTGTGTTTGAACTGCACAGTGTGTTTGAATTGTACAGTGTGTTTGAACTGTACAGTGTGTTTGAACTACATTGAGTTTGAACTTTACAGTGTGTAAGAACTGTACATTGTGTTTGAACTGTACAGTGTGTTTTAACTACATTGAGTTTGAACTTAACACTGTGTAAGAACTGTGCAGTGTGTATGAACTGTACAGTGTGTTTGAACTGCACAGTGTGTTTGAATTGTACAGTGTGTTTGAACTGCACAGTGTGTTTGAACTACATTGAGTTTGAACTTTACAGTGTGTAAGAACTGTACAGTGTGTTTGAACTGTACATTGTGTTTGAACTGTACAATGTGTTTGAACTACATTGAGGTTGAACTTAACACTGTGTAAGAACTGTACAGTGTGTTTGAACTGTACAGTGTGTTTGAATTGTACAGTGTGTTTGAACTGCACAGTGTGTTTGAACTACATTGAGTTTGAACTTTACAGTGTGTAAGAACTGTACAGTGTGTATGAACTGTACAGTGTGTTTGAACTACATAGAGTTTGAACTTAACACTGTGTAAGAACTGTACAGTGTGTTTGAATTGTACAGTGTGTTTGAATTGTACAGTGTGTTTGAACTGCACAGTGTGTTTGAACTACATTGAGTTTGAACTTTACAGTGTGTAAGAACTGTACAGTGTGTATGAACTGTACAGTGTGTTTGAAC
The DNA here is from genome assembly GCA_037043455.1 of Cyrtodaria siliqua. Classification (NCBI taxonomy): domain Eukaryota; kingdom Metazoa; phylum Mollusca; class Bivalvia; order Adapedonta; family Hiatellidae; genus Cyrtodaria; species Cyrtodaria siliqua. The sequence continues at coordinate 111,440 of JAWPHD010005625.1, read as the reverse complement.
TGTACAGTGTGTTTGAACTGTACAGTGTGTTTTAACTACATTGAGTTTGAACTTAACACTGTGTAAGAACTGTCCAGTGTGTATGAACTGTACAGTGTGTTTGAACTACATTGAGTTTGAACTTAACACTGTGTAAGAACTGTACAGTGTGTTTGAATTGTACAGTGTGTTTGAACTGTACAGTGTGTTTGAATTGTACAGTGTGTTTGAACTGCACAGTGTGTTTGAACTACATTGAGTTTGAACTGTACAGTGTGTATGAACTGTACAGTGTGTTTGAACTGTACAGTGTGTTTTAACTACATTGAGTTTGAACTTTACAGTGTGTAAGAACTGTACAGTGTGCTTGAACTGTACAGTGTGTTTGAACTACATTGAGTTTGAACTTTACAGTGTGTAAGAACTGTACAGTGTGTTTGAACTGTACAGTGTGTTTGAACTGTACATTGTGTTTTAACTACATTGAGTTTGAACTTAACACTGTGTAAGAACTGTACAGTATGTATGAACTGTACAGTGTGCAGGAACTATACAGTGTGTTTGAACTGTAGTGTGCAGGATCTGTACTGTGTGTTTGAAATGTTCAGTGTGTAGGAACTGTACCGTGTGTATTGAACCATACAGTGTGTTTGAACTGTACAGTGTGTAGGAACTGTTCAGTATGTTTGAATTGTACAGTGTGTTTGAACTGTACAGTGTGTTTGAACTACACTGAGTTTGAACTTTACAGTGTGTAAGAACTGTACAGGGTGTTTGAACTGTACATTGTGTTTTAACTACATTGAGTTTGAACTTAACACTGTGTAAGAATTGTACAGTGTGTTTGAACTATACAGTGTGTTTGAACTGACATTGTGTTTAAACTGTACAGTGTGTATGAACTGTACAGTGTGCAGGAACTATACAGTGTGTTTGAACTGTAGTGTGCAGGATCTGTACAGTGTGTTTGAAATGTACAGTGTGTAGGAACTGTACCATGTGTATTGAACCATACAGTGTGTGTGAACTAAACAGTGTGTATGAACTGTTCAGTTTGTTTGAATTGGACAGTGTGTATGAAATGTATCACAGTATTAGATTTGATTATTCAATTGTTTATGAATACACTAGGTGTCTATAATCAAATGTGTTTATATACATCCGCTAGATATCACCAGTGTTCAACTGGTTGTGTGTTTATCCCAGTTTATCTCCTGTCTTTTGATATTGGTTATTTTACCATTTCTAAGATTTTACAGCTGTTTTAAATAGAACTTGTTATAAAATAGTGCAGCAAGCCCTTTAATCATGTGCCTCGTCTTATTTTCAGTACCTTAACAAGCAGGTAACATATTATCAAATATCATAAATGTGAAATTTGGTCTACAGTTGGTGTAGAATGTATTCAACTAATGTCTACAAATCTTTTATACACCGTATAAAAATCAGTTGAATTGAATTGGGTTTTACGGTGCACCAAACCATGAAAGGTTATATGGCGCCTAACAAAAATGAGCATGCCAGGCTCATGCTTTATTTACATCAAGATAACATATGGAGAATGTGCCTAGAACCTTTTAACTTGCGAGGTTTCTGCAAATTTTGTAGTAGACTATTTACGATAGTGCCAGGTTTTCATAAGTGGTGTCATGACGATGAAAACCTTGAATGAACGTGATAAAAAATGACAAAATGAACATTAATAGGGGGTCCTACCCCTCTGCCTCTAGCAGAATTTGCAGTTGTATTCTACCCAAGCAATCACAGACCCCAGCAATCACAGGAAATGTGTTTAAAGTTAAATGACTGGCCACTAATGGGAGCCACGTGTGGTTCCCAGGTAAGAATAGGTCCACTGATATCCAGACAGAGGGGTAGAATCCACCCCCATCAGAAATTCATATTCTTTCTGTCATGTTCATTTATTAAAGGTCTTTACTTCATCAAAATCATTTAGACATTATTGTTTCAGGTGCTACTTGAGTGGTGGCAAAAAACAATGATAGTGGCTCCAGTGTAAAATGGGGGTGTTTACAACAAAATTTGCAGAACCTCTGCAGGTGTCCGACTGTTCGTTGGCTTTGAATGCTCATTCCTGTTGGCGCCAACCTTTTGAGTTTTTGCGCCATAAAACTCAATCCAATTCCACTCTGATGTAAGTTTATTTAATCGACAGACAGCATCCAAACTTTTGTTACCGTTGAAATGCTGGTGTTTCATAACTTTTTGATACAAGTTTAAGAGTTGACTCTCATGGGGACAAGCTTTATTTGTTTTACCATAATTGGTACCCAGTTTGATACACAATCTATGGGTATAACCTAATACTAGAACTTTCTTCTAATTAATTGTATCCCTTTATCCTATAGAGGCTGGCATGGCCCAGTGGATAGTATGATGGACTTAAAACCGGACCCAGGTTCAAGTGTCACCAGCGCCACTGAGTTTCGTTGGGCGTTTTCTCAGACAAGACACCTTCCTTTAGCCTTTTCCATCCGTCATGTGTATCAGAGCATGTTAATCTATTGGTTTGTAAAAGTAGGGCAGGTTCCCGGATTTCTATGTTTAGGACGACTCTAAATAACCTACTGGTGTTGGTTGGCCATTAACAAATTACAATACTTTACTCATATCTGCAGTTGTTTTGAACGAAGGTAATGTAACACCCAGTAATTTCACTGCAGGTGGCAAGTTCCTTACTGCCGATTCTGGGTAAGTGTATCGACTGGATTTCATGCATTCTTGCGACATTTGTAAAGTGAATAAACGCATAATAATAAATATCATTACCCGAGTTATGGCCCCTTTTTCATAAAATGTTAGCCCCATGTGGTTCCCAGGGCCCCGTTTGGTCACCGGGCAGAGAATAGGGCCACTGCAGATCCCTTTGGAGGGGCAGGCAGAGGGGGTAGAATCCCACCAAATTCTTGTTCATTTTATCATTTTTTGTTCCTGTTCATTAAAGGTCTTAATCATGATCCCTGCTTTGTTTCAGGTGCCATCTCGCTCACATCAAAAGAGCAGTGGCAGAAAAACAATAAACGTGCCTCCAGCTTAAATGGCGTTTCTACGATAGAATTTGCAGCAACTCTGCAGTTCAGGGTGAGAAGGTTCTAGGCCCATTTTCCACATTTTATCTTGCTGTACATGGAGGATGAGCCTGGCATGTTCATGCCTGTTAGGCGCCATATAATATCGTGTTGGTGCGCCTTAAAACCCGATTCAATTAGTTTCGGCTTCAAAATCCACCCAGTATAACCGGAGTTATGGCCCATTTTTCATAAAATTTTAAATATGTGAAAATATCTTGTGTGTCTATCTCCTCGCACACTTTTTACCCGATTGCTTCGAAACTGTACAGGATGCTTACCTATAATGTCAAGATGTGCTTTTCATTTCGGTGTCAAAATCGACCAAGTATTATCGGACTTGTGGCCCTTTTTTCGTCAAATTTTATCAACCCAGTATTACCTGAGTTATGGCCCCTTTTTTGTCAAATTTATTTTTACACATTGTTTTCAGTGGGGGCATACCCTTGAACACATTTCTAGTTTGTTAAAAAAAATTATACTGATATCTTGAAGGGCCACTATAATAAAAAAATAAATGTTGACTATGATTGTTATGTAAATGTTTGAGAAATGATTTTTTTTTTCTTCAAAAAGTGACTGCAACATATTTGCAGGTGAGAAGGTTCTAGACTCATCCTGCATATTTTTATTTTATTTCAATGTATCTTTTTATTTCAATGTATCTGTAATGTTCCCACTTTGACTCAACTGGTACAAGAACCCAGATTTTTACATCATGATACTATTGGAATCTCCATATTACATTTTATACATTGTATGCTATTAGAAATGTGCTTGTTTTTGTTTTGGGTACTTAATTATTTTGTTGCTGTTTATAATTGGTTAGGCAGTGTGGTTTTGGGAAGGTTAAGAGGCTCCACTGGGACAACTGATTCTCCAAACCTTGCATGATCGGAAGAGGTGACAAATAGAGTTTTAACATTTGGTGTTGCAGAAAATCTCTTGTTGTGAAGTTTCTGAATTCATGCCGTATATGTTTATCTCATTATGTAAATTAGTCTTGGATCTAGGAAGTTCAAAACTTATTTTTGTTACAGTGTGGAAAACCCCTATTGAATTCAATAAATGACTAGACATATTTTAGAAATAAATGTAACCTTTTTTAAGTGGTGTTATTTTATTTGTATAACCCAAGGACTAAATCACCATTTCCTTCATTCTACTGATCCTACAACTTTCAAAACCAAAACATACCTATGGTCTATGGCCTATGACGATTCTTAAAGATACTCAAGTTTCAAGTCTATCCTGACAACAACAGCCAAATTATGTATAAACTGCGGTTAATCGTATGGTACATGGCTACTTAAGACCTTTCCTTTCGGAAAAAAAGACTAAAACAACACATAACACAGCAAATAGTATTCCTGCAGTTCCATTATTGACAGCTAAGCGTTTGGCGCAAACTTAGGATGCAAAATTTTGCATACTCTGTTAAATACAGTACTGAACTGGCTCAATTTTTCAAAGAGGAACTTCAACATTTATGAATTTCTTCTTGCGTGTACTGTGATTAAAACGTCTACAACATCACAGTTGTGTCCTTTCTCTAACTGCAACTTTTTTTTTTACATCTTTGAATTTCCTTGGAATATATATGGAATTATAGTGGGAATTCCTGTGTCACGTTTCTTTTTCCTTTCAGTATATATAAATTGCATGTTTTGAGAATCAACTCTACAGACACAATATAAACGGCTTTAACCAGCCTGGCAAACTCCACAACTGGAGCGTCGAATTAAGATTTGTAATTCAGTCGTGGGTATTTTAAGGAACTCCTAACTTTTCTCCTAACTTTTACTTTTAATCAGCATATATACATTATTATATGACCTGAACACCTCGATAAGAGTTTTGATAAACGCTTTTGTAGTGTAATTTTGCCGTTATTTGGCGGGTTAGGGCCTTTAACCCTTAACCCGCTAAGCATGACTACAATGTCCTTTGCGTCCATTGTAAGCCTGCAAGTAACTCGGAGGCTGTCCGGCTGCTGATCAGTCGTTTTTCCCAAAACACCCCTTTGTCACATAAATGGAATGGTCTTAAGTCAAAGAAAGAACAGTCCATTATACATATGTAGTGTGTTAAGGGTTAAACGAAAACAAATGACTTTAATCATCCCAATTGTAGCCGCCTCAGTAGCTCCGTTGACAAGGCCTTTCCTTTAAAGCTATAGATCTTTGCCCCACCAGGGTTTGCTCTCTGGCGAGTCATGCCTGAGGAAACCGCATCCTTCATCTCACCTGTGTGGTTGCTGTCCCAGTATAACCTACTATATGTTAACATATCACATAAAATTCCATTTCATACCTACCGGATCTTGCTGAACTAAATTTGGTGAAAATTAAGCAAATTTCACTTATTTCGACACAATCGACAACCAAACATAGATAAATGATGCTCAATTTCACTTATTTCAACATTTTTATGATTCAAGCATTCTTACAGAGTTCAGTGAAAGCTGTCGGAAGTTATTAACTACATTTAATTTATTAAGGGCAATAACTCAGTAATACATGTTTTTGTTCAAATCGTCCAACATGAAAGTGAGAAGTTATTACAACAAGAAGCTGAAATTTGCTTATTTTTTATTGAGGGCAATAACTTTTCAATGTACCAACCAATATCGCTCGTTGTTGAAAAGTTCGAGGTCGTACTGATTTTCACAAAATTTGTAAAAATTGGAAACCATTTACTGAAGTTGCGCTTTCACAACAAAAAGCTAACACAGATGCTGGACAATAAACAATTGCAAATTTAAAGCTCATCTGGCCTTTAGCCAAAGAGCTAAAAATGTTAAAGCTTGCATTGATGTTGTTTACTATCATTTTCTTGCATACCCGATATGGTTATCCGCGATCCGTGTTTTACATGGGTGATGGAAAGCCCAATCTTACACATTGGGGAAAGATAAAAGTCGCTCGCTGATATCAACAATGACAGTTGCATGACGTCTAATAATAAAATATGCATGAAAAATAATCAATCATGGCCCATGGGTATCCATCCGGTTCAGATAAGGAAATTCCAACCCTCGGTATAATTGTTTTGAGCCTCGGTTCCGATAAAAACAATTATACCTCATGTTGGAATTCCCGATCTTCACCGGACACCCATGAAAGATTTTTATAATGGAGCATCTTATCGAGAAACATTCAGTGAAAAATCGAATTACGTCATCAAGAATACTGGCAATGTGTTACTGCCTATGAAGCAGGAGAGATAATGAGAAACAACACGTTTTAAAATGCAGTTTTTTATTGTACAAAAACAATTTGAGGTATTGTACAATAACCGAATATACAATTTGTAATATATACTCTAGCTATATAGTGCATATTACGGCTAGCTATGAAATACAAATGCATGTAAACTGAAAATAAATTGTACTGCTTTTGTTCATTGGTCCAAGAATCATCTATGCTGTTCGTTAATTGGTCTGAAATTACTGATGTAAGCATGTATGCTTGTTCAACTAGAATAAGCACTGAATTAAGAGTTGTTCTTATACACTGTATAGCTATAAGGAAAAACAAATTTCTATAAGTAGAAAACAAGGAAATATGGTTTTAATCTACAATACAATTTTCATTACCACATAAACAGAAACCCACAAAATAACTGAAATTATTGTACGTACTACAAATAAATATATTAAGAGATATAATGTACACAATGGGCTTATTTAATATATATCTATACAAACTAATAAAACAGCATAACTTACAAACATATGCAATAAATAAATCGAAGGATTAAATACTCAGAGGAATAAAACAACCAAATTGAATTGAATTGGGGTTTTAAGGCGCACCAACACTTGAAAGGTTATATGGCGCCTAACAGGAATGAACATGCCAGGCTCATCCTCCATGTACATCGAGATAAAATATGGAGAACGGGCCTAGGACCTTCTCACTCTGAACTGCAGAGTTGCTACAAATTCTATTGTAGACACTCCATTTACGCTGGAGCCACGTTATAGTTTTTCTGCCACTGCTCTAGTGATATGAGCGAGCTGGCACCTGAAACAATGCAGGGGTCATGATGAAGACCTTTAATGAACAAAAAATGATAAAATGACCAAATGAACACAACCTACATGTACATATAATATATATGTACTGTAATGCACATTTACAACAATACAATAGCCAGTCCAACAGTATGTTCAGATTTAGTTTGACACTATGTCTATGCCCGCTTTTATCACCTTTGATGACAAAACATGAAATAATATAATATATTGCACTAAAGATGTGTTAACCTCGTTCTTCATTGGCTTACCAGTATGATGTCCATGAATAACCTGTTGAGGCAAGCAGTGAAGCAATTATTGAATTAAAAATATGCTGTCGTAGGAAACTTTAACATACAGGTAATGTGAATAGAGGGGTTTCTCGAAACACTCGTGTCACCTGCCTTGTGTTAGTGACTTTCACATTTGAACCACTGACCCAAAAATCAAAGGAGTCCTCTTCTCACCAAGGACAAACAAGTTAAGAAATTTAAAGACGGTGGGTGCAAGATTTGTGGGTGCAAGACTGTAGGTTCAATCTTTCACAAGTTGAGTGGAAACTATTTTTCATTATCAGATCCTTGACCTTTGGCCTACTCACACCAAAATCAATAAGTAACCTTCTCTCACCAAGGACAATAAAGTTATCAAGTCTGAAGGTGGTGAAAAGCGCATCTGTGGTCAAGAAGGCAAAGAAGATGAGATTGAAACTTTTTTGCTCCATACGCTTTGTGATTGTTATGGCGCCTCATGACATTTAGACATTATCCCGCAATGTATGATATCAAATTTTTACAACTACAAAGCTTACATAGTATGGGCACTTCGTTGGCGTGGGTGGGTATAAAAATATATTTCTAACTAGAAGCTATAGCTAGTCTTTTAATATTACACCGAACAGAAGAGATTTAAGTATAATATAATTATATATACTAAATTATAAAAAATAAATTTTTAAACTCCGAATGCTCCCAGATTATATTTGAAATATAGTTCTTCTTAATGAAATTTTGTATGGCTAAATTTGAATCGTATTCCAACATTACTGCAAAACAAATTTTGTTTTTGATTTATTTTCGGATGAGCTTTTTTTCAAATCTGACTTCATTGAAATGAAAAGTATGGGGTGTTGGAAGTTCCTATTAGAATATAGAGATTATATGCAGGAGAAACAATGAACAAGCAAATGAATCTAATCATATCGAAATAATATCGAGAATCTAGAAGTACTGAAATCCTATAAGATGTACATGTAACAAAATACAAGGTATCCACTGGCCAAAGAATGACAAAAAAGGTGATAAAAAAATAATTCGACAACTGTTATAAGCAAAAAGAAAGAGTAATACCCATATATTTTCTTTTCTATAAATACCTTCAAATAAACCATTAAGTCCTTCCATGTTTTAACCCTTAACCCGCTAAGCATGACTATAATAGCCTTTGCAGGCTGATTACTCACAGGCTGATCAGGGTTTACTATGTCCGACTGCTGATCAGTTATTTCCCCCAAAACACCCCTTTGTCACATAAATGGAATGGTCTTAATTCAAAGAAGGAACAGTCCATTATATATATGTAGCGGGTTAAGGGTTACAGGCAGAGTATGCTTATTAAAATGTAAAATGAAACAGCTGATGAAGCATTCAGAAGCCTTAAAACTAAGGAAATTACACAATCCATTCAAAGGTAAAGGATTAAATTTTAAAAACCATGCCAAATAAATAGTTTCAGTATCTTTTCTGAACGTTGCACTAAGCGCAAGCTGTTTATTTATTGCACCGGTATTGTTTATGTTAACACAAAGTTTTAAAAAGTTTGCATAACCATTTACCAAAAGGTAAGTTTCAACTCTGTTATTTCAATTTTATATCTGGGTCCACTGGGTGATTTACTTCAAATTAGACAGTCGTATTTATACTTATACTTGACCCACAGTCTGAAAATAACGCAAAATGCGTTTTTTACGGTCATCCCAAAAAAAAATGTCAAAGCAATTACCTGATAAGCGCAAACCTGTTTAATGCCCTGGAGGTAATTTGCAATTTTATACAATCTAATGATATGTGATAGCATTACTGAGCAAACTAATATGTTGATGCCTTTGGTAACCAGGAGGGTGCGGACTACTGATCGACTGTCGAAGTTATTTATAGGACGATGTACAATCTTGACTATTTTTATCACGGGTCTTCACCGAGTATCGGCATGTTGTACACAGTAGTTAATGATGTTGCGTTGTAAACCTTCTCGCCTCTCACATCTGCGATTCGAATCCTACTCGGATCTCAACTTGTGAGAAAGCTGCTATTCCTATTTTTGGTGGGATATATATATAGTACTGGTTCTACCGAGGAAAAATGGGGTGGTATGCCTCTTTCGCAAACAAAATCGACCGCCATATATATATTGCCTAAAATGTGCTCAAAATTATGTAAAACACCATTCAAACAAACAAACACAGTAGTACCAATGAAATCCCTAGAGTGAATTTCAACCTCTAGACATTAGACAGACATTATTTATGGCACGGGTCTGTTAAAATACACTGACCATTTAAAGGCAGTCTTAATTTGTTTTAAACTTGCCGCGTCCCATAGTTTTCCTACATACTTTCAAATTTGCAAAGCATTAATGCTAACTTGCAAGTTTGCAAAGTAGTATTTATTTGAATAATGCAAAGCAAATATTTTATCAAAACACTTATTGTTGATTATATTGCATCAATAATATATTTTGACCTAAACACTGGTAGAATAACGAAGAAAAATTGAAAATTCCAAATTGTTTTGCCTTTCATTTAATGCGAGCCTTCTCCGACCCTAAAAGCCTTCTTTTTTTGTGGCTTATTAGGTATGTACACAGCCAGATGAAATATCAAAATCGTAAAAAGGGCTGATAAGGTCAGAGAAGACTCAGATTACCTTTCATCTAATCATATGCTAGTTTAAAGTCACTGGATGATAAATCGAGGTGGTACTTTAAATAGTTGATACAGCATTACTGCAGGACTGATGGTGAGCCTTTAAGCTTAAAGTTGATTGCCTTTAAAATTAACATTGTCACTCTTTCATTACAACTGTTTCCACTATAACTGTTGTTAACCTTTCTATTCCGTCGCTGATATGACACAAATAAAATACAACAACATGAGACATTTTAAGACACAAACAAGTTTGACATCATAAAAGCAAAGAAGAACATGGCAAAGTCCTCCCCGGCTGCTGTCAAATAGCCCATGGCCTTATTGTACATGTGGAGGACATCGGCCCGTATTCCACACAACATCAACAGTGTTATCAACATGGATGATCTATGCGGCAGCATCACATTCTGAAACAAACAACAACAAACCCCTCAAAAAATGTTGTCTTTCAACTGAAGTTAACATGAATGAGCCCTATGCATATATATTCTCTGATTTATGCAAAGATCTGATATCAAATTTTATTTATAAGCAAAACACAAAAATGTTTTTGTATAATTCAAAATACTGGACACAACCTCAAACTTTTATAGTTAGACCTAAAGTAGTCCAGCAACTAGTGCTGTTCCAATTAATCAATTTGATCGAGCATCGGTAAGTAAAGCCTTTTTTCTGATTAATCGATAATAATTTTTCATGATCGAGTTTACTCGTTGCAAAATTATAATTAATTTTATTCTATTGTGCTAAAATGTACATGATGTATAAGAGAATGAAATAAGTTTTAATTTTGCAAAAAGTAATCATGTATCTTTAAAGGTGTATCACAATTTATACATAGGCCAACAAAATTAAAAAAATAGGTGTGTTTCTTATTGCGTGCTCTAAACAAGAGGCCCAAGAGGGCCTGTGGACGCTCTACTGGCTAAAGATAAAGTTTATGCACAAGGGGCCATAACTCTTTCAAACATCGTTCAACCAGAACATGGTGATGATATAGGCAACTAGGCTTGGTACTGATTGTCCCTGACAAGTTTCATTGAAATCCAGCCAGAGGTTCAGGAGAACTAGTCTGTACAAAGTTAGTGTATTAAACCTTTTAAGGGGCCATAACTCTGCCAAAATTCATTCAACCAGAACACGGCAATGATAGGTGCTACTAGGCTTGGTACTGATCATCCCCATCAAGAAACGTTGAAATCCAGCAAGGAGTTCAGAACAGACTAATCTGGACGTTTCTCTATTAAAACATTTATAGGGCAATAACTCTGACAAAAATCATTCAACCCGAATATGGCGATGATATGCACAACTAGGCTTGATACTGATCATCCTTGTCAAGTTTCGTTAAAATCCAGCCAGGGGCTCAGGAAAACTAGCCCGGAAAATGTTTGTGTATCAAAAACCTTTAAAGGGCCATAACTCCACCAAAAATCTGTTAACCGGAATGCGACGATGATATGCACAACTAAGCTTGGTGCTGATCATCCCTGTAAAGTTTCGTTGAAATGTGGGGAGACGTTCAGGAGAATAGTCCAGACAATGTTTGTGTATTAAAACCTTTAAAGGGCCATAACTCTGCCAAAAATCATTCAACCGGAACACGGCAAAGATTTGCACAACTAGACCTGGAACTGATCATCCCTAAAAAGTTTTGTTTAAATCCGGACAGGGGTTCAGGAAAACTAGTCAGGACAAAGTTTGTTTATTAAAACCTTTAAAGGGACATAACTCCGCCAAAATCATTCAACTGGAACACAGTGACGATATGTACAACTAGGCTTGGTACTGATCATCCCTGAAAATTTTCAATGAAATTTGGCCAAATGAAGGCCCTTTCTTCTTAATGAGGTCAAAATATAGCATATTTCAGAAAATGAAATCAAGGGCCATAACTCCGGTGTAAATTGTCCAATCTGGCTGGTTTTCAACTTTTCGGAGCTTTCATTGATAGTAACAATCTGGTAAAGTTTGATAAAGATCTGACGAAAAATGAAGGTCCTATCTTCTCAACGAGGCAAAATATAGCCTTTTTTAACTAAATCAAGGGCCATAACTCCACTGTTGCTAGTCCGATCTGACTGGTTTTCGAACTTATCCGAGCTTTCATTGATATTAACAAGATGGTAAAGTTTGGTAAAGATCGGATGAACAATGAAGCCCCTATCGTCTTAACGAGGCAAAATATAGCATTTTTAATTAAATCAAGGGCCATAACTCCGCGCTGTTACTAGTCCGATATGGCTGGTTTTCGAACTTGTTCGAGCTTTCAATGACATTAACAATGTGGTAAAGTTTGGTAAAGATAGGATGAAAAATGAAGGCCCTATTGTCTTAACGAGGCAAAATATAGCATTTTGAACTAAATCAAGAGCCATAACTCCGCCGATACTGGTCCGATCTGGCTGGTTTTCGAACATGTCCGAGCTTTCATTGATAGTAACAATCTGGTAAAGTTTGGTAAAGATCGAGTGAAAGATGAAGCCCCTATCGTCTTAACGAGGCAAAATATAGCATTTTTAACTAAATCAAGGGCAATAACTCTGCTGTTAATAGTCCGATCTAGCTGGTTTTCGAACTTGTCCGAGCTTTCATTGATATTAACAATCTGTGCAAGTTTGGTAAAGATCAAATAATAAATGAAGGTGCTAGAGTGTTCACAAGGCTTAATATGGAATTTTTCATCAAAACAAGGGCCATAACTCCATTGAAATTATTTCGATCTTGCCGGTTTTCGAACTTGTTTGAGCTTTCATTGATATAAAGACACTGGCAAAGTTAAGTAAAGATCCGATTAATATTGAAGGCCCTAGAGTGTTCACAAGGCGGGAAATAGCATTTTTCAGAAAAAACAAGGGCCATAACTCCGGTGTTACTGATCCGATTTAACTGATTTTCGAATTTGTTCGAGCTTTCATTGATATTAACAATCTGCGCAAGTTTGGTAAAGATCAAATAATAAATGAAGGTGCTAGAGTGTTCACAAGGCAGAAAATGGAATTTTTCAGAAAAAACAAGGGCCATAACTCTAGTGTTACTAAACCAATTCAGCTGATTTTAGAACTTGTCCAAGCTATAATTAGTATTAACAATATGTGCAAGTTTGGTAACGATCAAATAATAAATGAAGGTGCTAGAGCGTTCACAAGGCAGAAAATAGCATTTTTCAGAAAAAACAAGGGCCAAAACTCCGGTGTTACTGATCTGATTTGGCTGGTTTTCGAACTTGTCCAAGCTTTCATTGATATTAACAATCTGTGCAAGTTTGGTAAAGATCAAATAATAAATGAAGGTGCTAGAGTGTTCACAAGGCAGAAAATGGAATTTTTCAGAAAAAACAAGGGCCATAACTCTAGTGTTACTAAACCAATTCAGCTGATTTTAGAACTTGTCCAAGCTATAATTAGTATTAACAATATGTGCAAGTTTGGTAACGATCAAATAATAAATGAAGGTGCTAGAGCGTTCACAAGGCAGAAAATAGCATTTTTCAGAAAAAACAAGGGCCACAACTCCGGTGTTACTGATCTGATTTGGCTGGTTTTCGAACTTGTCCAAGCTTTCATTGATATTAACAATCTGTGCAAGTTTGGTAAAGATCAAATAATAAATGAAGGTGCTAGAGTGCTCACAAGGCTTAATATGGCATTTTTCAGCAAAACAAGGGCCATAACTGCGGTGAAATTATTCCAATCTGGCTGGTTTTCGAACTTCTCCGAGCTTTCATTGATATTAACAACCTGTTAAAGTTTGGTAAAGATCGGATGAAAAATAAAGGCCCGAGAGTTGTCACAAGACAAAAGTTAACAACGGACGACGGACAGACGACGGACGACGGACAACTCGCCATCCCATAAGCTCTGCTGGCCTTCGGCCAGTAGAGATAAAAATATAGGATTAGTCGGTAAGCATTTTCTTTCTTTTTTTTTTAATTCTCATAAACCCCATACAAGTTGATAAGATTCTCTGTGATGTCAGATTACCTCGATATAAGACCGCCCCAGTTAAATTATGCATTCATGTTACAAATAATAGGACACAGAAGACCTTTGCTTAACATGCATTTTACTAATTAGTTTAATAGTTAATTAGCATCGTATTGTTTACCATGTTTACCTGAAAGAAAAATGTTAATTTCTGAATGTATCATATGACATTCCAGGCAAATCATATGGCTTACCTTAATATTTTCCACTTTTGCTACATGTAATTTGGTAATAAAAAGTTTTAGGGTCGGCCCCTTAAAAATAGGGTCGGTCAGGCCACCGGAAACAAAGGTATTTAAATTTATTTGGCCTTAGCATAAATGCTTGGTCAGTTTCATTCAACTGCTTACTGGTAACGACCAGAACATACTTAAATTTTGTAACCTTTCTTCATTATAGTCTGAAAAGGCTTACACTGGTGTCTTATATAGAGGCCAATTTTAAACAATGAATTCATCATCATTGATCATCGGTTGGTGGAAAATTCTGATGATCGATCATGAATTTTCAACCAATTCCCGACACTACCTCGGTAATTGGTTTCCAGTTTACACCCCCTTTACTCAAGTAAAACTACAGCGGCTTGATAAGGTCAACAGCGGCGCACGTATCGTGAGGACGAAACATAGGTAGGTAATATTTTAAATATTTAATAATATATAAAGTTCCGAAAGAGTCCAAACTTTGAACCAGTTTTATGATACGAACCTGTGACCTCACTTTGGCGATTTTATTGTTGCGCTATCACCATGTTTGACCAAGTTATGTGGATTTTGGCTTTGGGATTAGAAAAAATATTCGTTATTCGTCCATATTTTTATGATCTGAGGATATTTCTGGTGTTCTGTTCGCGAAAAGAGGCAATTTGCATATTAATTAATCAATTCAGCTTTATTTTGCTATGTTTAATGTACGAGTCCTATATCGAGTACTTTCTGAGTGGGGGGTATAGTAAAATTAATAAGGGCTACAGCGGCCATTGATAAGTACGAATGCTACTTTCAAAAAGAGTAGATAAGTACGACTGCGGCCAAATTGTTAGAGTTGATAAGTACGATTGAGGCGAAATTATTGAGTTGACAAGTACGATTGTGGCTAAATAGTTAGTTACAGGCACCCTGCTGCTGGTTTAATGAGATCTGAAGATGTCGAAAACGTGTATTATTATTTTTTAGGTTGAACAGAGATGGAAAAATACAAGTGTTACTTCTGGAAGTTAAACTTCAGCCTATTAACTGAAGTCGTAACTCATTGCATCGTCATACACCCAGATGAAGAATTGAAATATAGAGAGGTAACATTGAATGAAAGTTCCGGGATACAATCCTATAGAACTAAAATCCAAGCAGGAGTAATTCCACATCAAGTGGAATTGGAACGAAAACTCATTACAGTGCAGGACGATATTGTAATAATAAAGGATTATATATTTAAGGCTAATAAAGTGAATACGCCTGTTAAATGTGCTTCACTGGAAACGCGAGTCCCCGAAACAGTAGCTGATGTATCACCTAAGCCCAAATACCTATGCAACTATTGTGAACTGAAATTTAACCACTTGGACGAAATAATAAACCATTGCATCGAACAACATGGCAATACGGTCCTAAGTACAAAGAGATTGTTTTAGATTCAGTTACAAATAAATACGGCTATAGATCTCAGCTCCATGAAGGTATTGTACCAAATGATATTAGAGATTCCGGGAAACGTCTGATTGTGCAGGATGAAGTTGTTTTCATTAAAAGATTACAGATCAAAACGAAAAATATTAAATACGCCTGTGAAAATACACGATCCTCCTTACCAATACAATGAATATATGATATGCCTGAACAGGAAGACGATACTGATATGGAGTTAGATACTGCGATGCAAGAAACGGAAGGTCTACTACCTAATGTGTTACAAACCTTACGTGAAAATGGTATGTTGACAACATATGTAAAATTCAACAAACTGTTACACGAAAAACGTATACCATTAGATAATATATGTTTCATGCTGTTCATGGATGTTGTAGACTGTTTTTCGAGTAAAAGTACTACTCGTATGAGATATAGGTCGGAAACGTTGAAGTTTTGGCAAATAGGTTATCGACTTTTTCATGGAAAATTTCTACGTTTCATGTCTGGGTTAAGAAACTATGGTCAAGTGTTGGAGAAGCAAACTGAAATGTTTTTTTTTTGATCCAATGGAATCTAGAATTAATTTTGCAGTTCCGGCCAGAACAAATCTGTACCAAGGAGAAGACAAGACTAAGTTGGTATATCCTGGTATTTTCGAGGAAAGTATTATCACGTTAAGTAAAACAATGGCAGATGTACCAATAAAACTGTGCGTGGATGGTAAGAAAATTTGCAGAGGGAAAGGAAAGATAATGGGAGATAAAGATTGCTGGGGGAAAGAAAGTAAACCATCACTGCCTGAGAGGAAAGGTTTACACATGAAGGAAATGGACGAAATAAGTAGGACGCAGTTGAAATTGGACTCATTTTTGGAACAAGGCGATAAAGCTTTACACGATATATTGCCTGAACACAAGCAAGAATTCGTCATGAACCTACACGAACGAAAAATACACACACAGACAAACATTAGCCTCTTTCCCAAATTGAGTTTTTACAAGATTACGACAGTAACATCAATAATTCATTCTTCTGCTAACTCGGTGTATTAAAAGCAATCGCTTATTCGAGCTTAGAAAATTCACATATTAATCATTATCATAAAATTGAGTCCAACGCCGATTTTATTTCGTATCTATATATAGGCTCTCAAAGGTTCAAAATTGCAATTCTTCTACTCTATATCATTATATTGAAAACTTACCATACTGATTAAATAACAAATTGTTCAAGGTGCAACCATTCGATGCGAGCCATCATACAATACTAACATTTAATCGATAAACTTTAAAATATAATACATACATAATCCAAAACGTCTGCAAATGGTGATTTGTAACAATGGGAAGTAACTTTACAGTCATAGTTTGCGTCCTCACATGATGTACAGTAAAACAAAGCGTTAACTTAATGTGGGGATAATGGCATGAGTCTTAAGAAAAGAACCCTATAGATTTTACTAAAGATCCACATGTACTCCATTTACACTTGTAATATTTATGTTCATTTAATAGTATGTTAACAGTTTGTTTACACAGAATACTTTTTCGGTATGCTTTATGTGCGTCTTGCTCGAAATGTCGAATGAGATTCTCACTATTGCATTGATTTCTGTTTATATAGGAATATATATTTCATAAATAAACTTCTCGACCTGTTCTAAGAATTTCACAAGATTTCGTGAATTTATATTACGGATCAGTAAGTATGATCACTGGAACTGCAAAATACTTACGATACAGAAATAAACAGAAATTTAGAATGGTTTCAAATACACTTAACTCACAGAAAGTATCTACTGTTTACCTTACCATAATTGCTGTTTACCTTATCAAAATATTTGTCTATCCGCTGTAGCCCTTATTAATTTTACCATACCCCACACTCAAAAAGTACGCGATATAGGACTCA
This sequence comes from Cyrtodaria siliqua, assembly GCA_037043455.1. Lineage (NCBI taxonomy): Eukaryota > Metazoa > Mollusca > Bivalvia > Adapedonta > Hiatellidae > Cyrtodaria > Cyrtodaria siliqua. The sequence continues at coordinate 93,900 of JAWPHD010005625.1, read as the reverse complement.
TACATCATTAATTATAGCAAAATAAAGCTAAATTGGGTAGGGTAATGATTAATTAATATGCAAATGGCCTCTTTTCGCGAACAGAATGCCAGAAATATTCTCAGATCATAAAAATATGGACGATTAACGAATATTTTTTCTAATCCCGAAGCCAAAATCCACATAACTTGGTCAAACATGATGATAGCGCAACAATAAAATCGCCAAAGTGAGGTCACAGGTTCGTATCATAAAACTGGTTCAATGTTTGGACTCTTTCGGAACTTTATATATTATTAAATATTTAAAATATTACCTACTGGTGTTTCTTCCTCACGATACGTGCGCCGCTGTTGACCTTATCAAGCCGCTGTAGTTTTACTTGAGTAAAGGGGGTGATTTATTACTCAGGTCAACCTCATACCTTTATGGTAGACCAAGCAGACTGGTATAGGTACCCAGTATGCAGTGGTCTAGACTACTGGTCCCCACAATCACACTGACTCTTGATCGCAGAGTTTGGTCTAAAGATGAAGACTTTCAGAAAATGTGTGTAAGGATGTTGGCTGGGCAAGTTTTGACATCTTCAAGTCTAAACATATTATTTTTTAAATCATAGTTTTATTTGACAACAGAATTGTTTCATATTTAGCATTCTAGTAGTCTAGTAGATATGGATATAATGTAGGATTTAAGATGGTAACATATCAAATTTTAAGCAAATTTTTTTTCCCATATTTTTCCCGTCATTTGTTGCCATTTTTTGTTGTCAACAAAATAGGGATTATGGGTAGCTCCGAGTAGAATTTATCCTTTTGCTATAGAATAAATTAGATTTTTGTTTTTCAATAGTGGAATACATATATAAAAGTAGATACTGAGCTAATTTTATTTTCGATCTCCATGTCAATATTGTGTTTACAGTATTTTACATTGAAAATGTCAAAATAACTCCAAAATGGGTGTAATTTAAAGATTTTTTAATAAAACAAGAGGTCAATGACCTTGAAGCTCTACTGATTGATTTTGATTTCAGGAAGTAGTCCCTACAGACTTGTTTTTTGAAAATCTATTTTTAACCGTGGCGGCCATCTTGAATTTCCGGCCGACCTGAAATTTTGCTAAGATCAATAAGACATTAAGAGCAACATTCCTGTGAAGTTTCATGAAAATCCGTCAGGTAGTTTCAAAGAAGTAGTCGCTACAAGTTTTCATTATATAACTCTATGTAAACAAAGCAGCCATGTTTAAGGTCAAATCAAAACAATTTTCGACAAGGACCAACGTCATGTCATACTGATCATTTTAGAAAAAGTCCCATATCAATATCTCTTATTGTTTTGAAGAAGTAGTCGCTACAAACTTATTTATTTTAAATCTATTTTTAGCTGTGGCGGCCATCTTGAATTTCCGGCCAACCTGAAATTTTTCTAGGATCAACTAGACATCAAGAGCAACATTCCTGTGAAGTTTCATGAACATCCGTCAAGTAGTTTCAGAGGAGTAGTCGCTACAAGTTTTTACTATATAACTCTATGTAACCAAAGATGGCCACTGGCAGCCATGTTTAACGTCGAATCAAAATAATTTTCCACAAGGATCTACATCATGTCATGCTGATCATTTTAGAAAAAGTCCCATATCAATATCACTTATAGTTTTCAAGAAGTAGTCGCTACAAACTTATTTTTTAAAAATCTATTTTTAGCTGTGATGGCCATCTTGAATTTCTGGCCGACCTGAAATTTTTCTAGGATCAATAAGACATCAAGAGCAACATTCCTGTGAAGTTTCATGACAATCCGCCAAGTAGTTTCAGAGGAGTAGTCGCTACAAGTTTTTACTATATAACTCTATGTTAACAAAGATGGCCGCTGGCAGCCATGTTTAACGTTGAATCAAAACAATTTTTGACTAGGATCAACATCATGTAATGCTGATCATTTTAGAAAAAGTCCCATATCAATATCACTTATAGTTTTCAAGAAGTAGTCGCTACAAACTTATTTTTTAAAAATCTATTTTTAGCTGTGACGGCCATCTTGAATTTCCGGCCGACCTGAAATTTTTCTAGGATCAATTAGACATCAAGAGCAACATTCCTGTCAAGTTTCATGACAATCCGCCAAGTAGTTTCAGAGAAGTAGTCGCTACAAGTTTTTACTATATAACTCTATGTAAACAAAGATGGCCGCTGGCAGCCATGTTTAACGTTGAATCAAAACGATTTTTGACTAGGATCAACATCATGTCATGCTGATCATTTTAGAAAAAGTCCCATATCAATATCACTTATAGTTTTCAAGAAGAAGTCGCTACAAACTTGTATTTTAAAACTCTATTTTTAGCTTTGGCGGCCATCTTGGATTTCACATCAACATGAATTTTTGCTAGGATCAACTAGACTTTATGGGCAACATTTCTGTAAAGTTTCATGAATATCCATCCAGTAGTTTCAGCTGTGAAGTCGCTACAAATAAAAGTTTACGGACAGACAGACGGACAGACGGACGACGCACCACGGCATAAGCTCTGCTGATCTCTGATCAGTAGAGCTTAAAATCATTAGAAGCCTGGTGACCTATATATGTTTTTACTTGTTTTGAAAGAAATGTCATAGGACCTTGTCATATACAAGTTTTAAAAAAAGTTGAGCATTAGAACATATTTTTATCTTGAATTAATCTTTCGGTAAAAACAAAAGTGGGTGGGGTACGGTCCATATATGTTTGCTTTTTAAAGAAAAAAGACGAATGAGCATTACAATTGTTTTTGTATGATTTGGAAGATAAGTATATATGCAATCGAAAATTATTAGTTGTTTTTCAATAAACATAATGTTATGAAAACAATTGTGAAAATGTCCAATGACTACATTTTTCCTCTTTTTTAGTGAAATTTTGAAGTTAGAAATATGTACCTTCTTCAATGACATCAAGTGAAAAAAAAATAGTGTGGTGACCTAGCCTTTTTTTTGATTATTTTGCATCTAAATGATATCAAAGAAGCTTTAAATATGAATATGAATACTTACATGCAGAAGTTTGTGTTTAAACGTGAAGAAACCAGCTTCAAGACAGGCAAAAGGTATGATAACAGACTGTAAACAAAAAACAAATATTATAGCACAACAATTTAAATATTAAAACAACAAGCAGCATAGACATTATAGATTTGTCATTTCCAAACATGAATAATTAATTATTATTTACCTGCAAATCTCTGATTGTTTAAAAAACAACATTAGATTTTACAAGATTTAAAATAAAGAGTGATACTTATTAACTATAGTAGCAGATACTGTGCTTTTCACCAGCTCCAGAGAATGGCAGGTTAAAAATAGTAAAAATGTGTAGGTTAAACAAATAAAATTTACAACCTGAAGTATGATCCGTTCATAAAGCAACTGACTGAAGCATTTATTTTACTGTATTTAACTAACGCTGAGACGATGAATTAAACCTTGGCTACATTCGAGAAGCTACATGTACCTATGTTGACTTATATGATGCTATAAAGTTTAAACAATTTAAGAACACCGAAATGTTTACCTGTATATAAAAAACACCATAGCCGTGTGCGAGCACCTTCCTACATAGAAACGCAACAATAAAACATAACACAATTCTCAAAAACTCAAAATGTTTTAACATCATCTTCGCATCCGAGCTACTCCCACTTGTGTTTAGAGACTCATTAATGTTTGTGTCATCTCCAGCAGTTTGACGTTTCTTGATTGGTGAAATTTTCACAGTATTCTTAACAGGGCGGTCAGTCCCTATTGATTTGGGTGCAACAGTTTCATGATTGTTACCACCATTCAGTGTGTTCCGCTGTCGAATATCAAAAGATTGAACATTTTGTGTTGGATCTGTTTCATTCCCACCCACAGAATTAGGAATATCGGAACCTGTTTTTTCAACATTATCTTCTGGACCGGACAATTCATTTGGTAGTCTACCTGAAATACACGTAATAAAACCCTTAGCAATTATTACAACACAATTAAGTTTAAATGGATATTTATATGGCAATGATGTACATTTTCATGCTATCGTTTTCCATTCCAAATGTATTCCATTTCTTCAAGTTAGATCATTTTGTAAAATTCCTGAAATACCGGAGAGAAAAATACAATCCATCAAATTAACATTGTTGTTAAAATATTTCAATCAAATTACCATTGTGATGAGTGAAAACCCACAGTTGTGTTGAAGGGTGAACTGACTTAAAAAAAATTGTCTCACACTGACATAAAAAGTCCGGACTCTTGGTATTAAGCACATATGCTATACTCCTATGGGACATGCAATGGTGGTGTATCAGCTACAAGCATTTGAATGTTTGGACAGCAGAATGATATGCTGAAGTATCAACCTTATTGTATCCTGGCATTACCAGTTCTCGATAGTCTAAGCGATAGGCACTACAAAATGAACACAAACACATGTCTAACCTGTCTCAACTTTCCTCCAGCGATATAAATCCAATTTAGTTGCATCAAAACAGCAAAGTTTCCAATAAAGTTTGCATCATTTTCGAAAGTTTAAAATGTAATTTGTCAGTCAAAATTAGATCAGTTAAAAAAATGACTAGTACAGTACTCGAGGTAGTTTTGAAAAGGAGGCTAATAGCGTCATAACTGTATTTTTTCCCAATAAGGTGTCTAATACAGGAAACACATAGACAGGGCTAGAAATTAACATTTTTAGTTTACTAGACCTTTACTAGACCACCGGGTCTAGTAGTTGGGTAAAATCACTAGACCTTCTCAAAATTTACTAGCCTAATATAATATTCAACAGAATTCAAGTTTCGGTTTCTTTATATGAGTTTTACCAATAGGCATGCATTTACTGAAACTTTGGAAATATATCAAGTTTTCAAAAGACCAGTTAGGTTAGACAGTACTGTCACTACACAATCTATCGATTTATAATTTATTTCTTATTTGAACATTTTTTGTTACTAGCCCATCGGACTACCCAGACACAAACATTTGCTAGCCCGGCAGCATTTTTGCTAGCCTCGGGCTACAGGACTAGTGCTAATTTCGAGCCCTGATATAATTATACTGTCTCGTCACTATTTTTTTGATTGTCAAATCAAAACTGTACAGACTGAATCAAATGTTTGATAGGTCAAAATATCTCATTCTATAACACATATCTCACATGTCTCACACAAACGTGTATACATGTATATTAAAATTAAAAAAATCCAGGCAATACTTACAATACCAAGAAAAAGTTTGTTTCGAAACCATAAATTATATGTTGGTATTTGAAAAAATGTTAACTTAACCTAGATTAGTTTATTTTCTACATTCAGTGATGTTTTTAAACAATATGTGTTTTTAAACAATATGTACAGTCAAAGCTCTAACCTTAAACAGTCACATTTTTCATAACCTGTGACTGTTGTTAAAAAAACAACTAAAAATGGGATAGTAACCAGAAGCAGTTACTACCACAAAATCATTCAAGTTTAGATGCATTCTATCTTCTGTACAGGAATTTTCCCAGTATATATATAATTTTCTCCAGGTAGGGTGATTATTCAACTTTACAACCATGCAATAAAATTCTATGAGCATCGATGAAAATCCAATGCGCAAAGCCTCTCAAGTTACCTACTGTTATGCAATAAAATTCATTAAAAATCATTTTGTAGGCACCAACATGACAATTAGTGAACAAAAGCCAATTGGATCTTGATGAAGAAGTATTTATCCTTAATAATAAGTATTCAGACATAAATAAACACTGCACATTTGGCAACTATTTCGATTTATTAGCAAATGATCTTGGTAACTGATTTAGGTTACAAATGGTTATTAGGGAAAAGTATCTTCTACTCTAAACCAAAGGGAGATAATAATTTTGCATTTTAATAACTTCCAGTAGTTACAAAACTTGTAACTGTTTAAGGTTAGAGCTCTGACTGATGTATTTGTTTTTATTTGGATTTTCAACTAATTTTAGGTAACATATGAGTTTTTTATCGATAAGCTCTTCACGGAGCACTGTTTTATTTTTAGTAACATGATACACTTTCAGTTGACACAAACTGTCTGCAAGTAGGACGATTATCGATTTATAACATTTTAAACAGAGGTTGAAAAGTTGACTTAGTGAAAATTTTATAAACTATCATGTTTGTATGACTTCAATAAATAATAACTTTTTTTGTTAGCTCGTCAAATAGCTGATCAACCCTTTGACTGTAAACACCAGCTGATCGTCTGTCACTGAGCTTCATAGTCTCGGAAAACTATGCAAAATAAAAGTTACCTCGAGATTATGGCCTAACATAGGTACCTCGAGAACAGGATACTTGAGGCTACCACAATATAATTCTGAGCAAAATGAATTTTTCTACACTAAATTATCACAGGTACATGTATTTTTTTTTTATTTTAACAATTTTAATTTTCATAGTTTTACAAGATTCTCGACAGAAGCGAATGTGGATGCAAATTATGACAACTCTGGGTAGAGACTGACTCAGTTACATTCGCGAAAATTAATAACAATACAATATTTCCCTGTTTGAGCTTAAATTATTTCATGACGGTATCATTGTTGAATATTTTTTAAAAATAAATATAACTGTATGATTGTGTAATTCGAACCTTTTCCCAACACACGATTTATGCGGTCTTCAGATGACTGGAGAATTCTTTGCCGTCTGGCTTCTCGAATCGCTTCCAATTCGGCCATATTTTCTTGGTAGCTAAATTTAGTTACGTATTCAGTGGTTTTACAAACTTCTATATTTAAAATTCAGTTTCCAGTTTGTAATAATGTTTGTGTGTACTTTATATTAATTTTTTGATTCATTTTTGCCTTAAAAAATGATATATTTTAATGTGTGTAGAAAGCTACGAAACGAATCTATATCGGTCGACATTCGGGTTGAGGGTAAAGGTCGTACCATACCGCTAGTTGCCCAGTCCCGTAATTCTTCGGGATTATACCTTTCCATTAATTAATAGAGATGTTGCAAATTTACCGCATTGCGGCACTGTCGGAAATAGCAACCTCTGATTGTATTGACTAGTATGATAATCACCTGTCGAATAGTATAAATAATGTTTGGGTTAAACAGAGATCTAAGAAGTACAGATTGGGTACTTACTCAAATCTCACATAATCTCGAATGACACAATGTAAAACTGCAAAATGTCTTCCTTTATTTTTTATTCTTATTTTATTCTTATATTTAATACAGAAATAATGTTATAATACCACCGCACACAGGATAATTTAGCTGCCGAAGACAGCTGTTCCTTATATGGGTTTTGTATTTGTCTATTTTAAATAAGAGAATTGTAACTTTTTGTGATAATAATCATGTTTTATCTGATGCGCAGTTTGGATTAAGGATGCATTGTTTGTCTTAATAAATACTGTGTAAACGTTTCTTAATGATGAGAAAAGATTATACTGTGTATTTGTTGATTTGAAGAAATGTTTTGATACAATTTATAGAAATGCATTATGGATGAAACTTTACAACGTTGGAATTTAAAGATATGTATGCAAAAGTGAAATCATGTGTTAGGAAATGTAAACAATAGTCAGACTTTTTTGAATATGCGATTGGGTTGAGACAAGGGGAGATAAATTCGCCAATATTATTTTCGCTCTTAGTAGGACCTAGAATTATATTTACAAAATGACATTAATATAGGTTTACAACTCGATAATCTAGTAATTATTTTACTCTTATTTGCGGATGATATGGTCATTTTAGGTAAATCACCTGAAGAATTGCAACAAAATATTAATCTACTTTAGGATTATAAACATAGAAGTAGTAAATGATTTCAATTATTTAGGAACAGTTTTTAATTATACGGGGAATTTTGCCTTAAACCAAGAACATTTGATTGGAAAGCACTGAATGCACTCTTAAATAACTGTAAAAAAGGTAAGATTGAAACCGAAAATACTATGTCAATTATTTGACTCATTTGTTGGCTTCATTTTATACTATTCTCGGAAAATTGGGGATATAAAAAGTAAAGCAAATCGAGAGATTACATCTAAAATTGTGTAAGTAAATTTTTAAGGTGATGAATAACTCATGTACAGGTGGAGTTTATGGTGAATTAGGCAGATATCCTTTATTCATAACACGACATGTAAGAATTGTTAAATATTGGTTTAAAATACTAAATACAGATAACATTAACAGTATCACCATTAAACGATTGTAAAAAGGGTTATACAAATTGGGTATCAAACATAGAAAATATGTTAGATGAATATGGTTTTACCAATGTCAGTACCAATGTCAGGAAAGATCCAACTTCGGTTGACTTTAAGCACTTTATTAAAGGCAAAATATGCTTATTAACATATAAACTGAAACAGTTGACACTGAAACAGTTGACAAAGCACTCGGAAGCGTTACAACTTAAAGAACTACGCTAACAAATAAACTGAATAAATTAAACTGTATCACTATGCCGAATAAATATTTGTGTACTTATTACGCTGTATCCCCAACACGCCGCGCCGACGCTAAGCACAACACAGGACGTGTGCAGATCCAAATGGTTTAGTTATAGCAAAGGTAATGTTTATGCAAAGACAAGAGTTAAAATGTCAACGTGCCTTTTTAACGAAGCATACGTTTCTAATCAGTTGTTTCTATTAACGGCTTGGTACATCAGGGGATTTAATACAAATTTGACGATAATATTATACACAAATGCTTGACACAAAGTCTCTATCATCTCCGTTAAGGTTAACAATAAGCATATTCTGGCTTTAACGTATTTAGACAAAGAGTTTTTGATTGTTTCATACAAGGATGGCCTGTGGATAAAGAATCAAGTAGTGTACTTGAATTATATAATTATTGTAAAATAAGTTTTAATTACGAAGCATACCTTGATATTTTACCATGTAATTTAAGGCCATATTTAACAAAAATACGAATATCTGCACATGCGTTAAGAATACAAACGGGTCGATACACTAGAAATACAATACCTATAAATGAAAGATATTGTCAATGTTGTAATAGCAGCGATTTGGAAAACGAGTATCACTTTATTTTGAAATGCACTTGTTATACAGGAATACGCAAAATTTATATTAAGAAATATTATTATAATAGACCAAGTATGTTTAAATTCATAGAATTACTTCAGACGCAAGATAATAATACTGTTATTAATTTAGCAAAACATTTAAGCAAAGCTTTATCTGTAATAAATTCATTGTTGAATATATAAAAAAAAATCTTTTGTATTTCATCCTCATGTAATAGTTATTTATATATATTACTCAAACTATTGATATAAAATGATTTATTAGTAGAAACACGTGACTTGTGTATGAAAAATTGTATTTATGTATGTATAAATGACGATGTACGTATGTGCAAGTATGTTCTGTTCTGCTCTGTTCTGTTAACAGACTGTGAATCATGTAGTTGACGATAAGCATGCATTACAGCTTCAATTCCTGGTGAACTCGTCTAAAAAAACTTGAATACTATCAACACATATTTTGCAATGTTCAAAGGTTACCGTTTTACTTGCTGAAATGACGTTTTCTACTGAATATAGCATGCGGTAATATTTCCGGGATCTTTACGTCCGGTCTTTTGTACGGAGCATAATGAAAGTGTAAGTAAAACTGAATGAAACCGCAAGTATTGGAATGGAATAATGCAAATCTGTTTTTCCATGGAATAATACCCATAAATCCAAGAATATATATCGAGAAAGTTTAGTGTTGAATCGGTTTTATTAGCTCACCTGAGCACTTCCAGTGCTCAATGGTATTGTGATCGCCATTCGTCCGTCGTGCGTTTGTGCGTGCTTCCGTGCGTCCGTCCACAATTGCTTCAAACGACTTCTCCTCTCAAACCGCTTGACCAATTTTGACAAAACTTCACAGGAATGATCCTTGGGTGGTCTTCTTCCAAGATTTGTCAAATTATGGAAATCCATGCAGAACTCTGATTGTTATGGCAACCGAAAAAACAAGCTGGAAAACTTTAAAAAATCTTCTTCTCTAAAACTACTGGCTCGATTTCAAAATAATTTAATAGAAATGATGTTTGGGTGACCCTCTACCAAGATTGTTCAATTCAGGTTGATTCGTCAAAACACTTGGCCGCCAATGGGCGGGGCTTGATTTTGCAATATTTCTATATGGAAAACTTAAAAAAATCTTCTCGTCTGAAACCGCTTGATGGATTTCAAAATAATTTCGCAGAAATGATGTTTAGATGACACTGTACCAAGGTTGTTCTCGTCAAAACACTTGGCCGCCAGTGGGCGGGGTTTATTTTTGCTATATTTCTATATGGAATACTTAAAAAATCTTTTCGTCTGAAACCGCTTAATGGATTTCAAAACAATTTCATAGAAATGATGTTTGGGTGACTCTCTACCAAGATTGTTCAACCCGGGTTGATTCGTCAAAAAACATGTCCGCCAGCGGGCGGGACTTATTATTGCTATATTTCTATATGGAAAACTTAAAACATTTTCTCGTCTGGAACCGCTTAATGGATTTCAAAATAATTTCCAAGTAATGATGTTTGGGTAACTATCTACCGAGATTGTTCAAGCTGGGTTGATTCGTCAAAAAACATGGCCGCCAGTGGGCGGGGCTTATTTTTTGTATATTTCTACATGGAAAATTAAAAAAATCTTCTCGTCTGAAACTGCTTAATGGATTTCAAAATAATTTCACAGAAATGATGTTTGGATGACCCTCTACCGAGATTGTTCAAGCTAGGTTGATTCGTCAAAAAACATGTCCGCCAGTGGACGGGGCTTATTTTTGCTATATTTCTATATGGAAAGCTTAACAAATCTTCTTGTCTGAAACCGCTTAATGGATTTCAAAATAATTTCACAGAAATGATGTTTGTGTGACCCTCTACCGATATTGTTCAAGCCGGAATGAATAAATGAATGTTGTTTAACGGCTCATCAACACAGTATATGTTTTTTAGAGCCGCCCCAGAGAGAGAGAAAGGATACATAAGAATCCGGGAACCGTGCCCTACTCTTATTATCGAATAGATTAACGTGCTCGGAGGATAGACCGATACACGGGACCACCCGGTTTACGTCCGCATCCGACTGACGAGGTCTCGCCCAAAAACACACCGACAAAACTCAGTGGCACCACGGAGGATTGAACCCGGGCCTCCGGTTACAAATCTGCCGCGCTACCGACTGCGCCGGGTTGATTGGGCCAGTGGGCGTGACTTGCTTTTGCAATATTTCCATATGGAAAACTTAAAACATCTTCTCGTCTAAAACCGCTTAATGGATTTCAAAATAATTTCACAGAAATGATGTTTTGGTAATACTTTACCAAGGTTGTTCAAGCCGGGTTCATAAACAAGGAGTATCTTTAAAAATATAGTCGGCGCGTTTGGGGAAGCATAATGTAACGTCATTGATCGTCATGAAGTGAAATAATTTTAATAGCAAAATTAAGGTAGAGAGTAGAGCAATGTAACGTGTGTGGATTTTGAACAAAACAAGTCAGTGCCTTTAATTACGCAAGGCCAATTGTTCAAATATTCAAAGGGCCATAACCCTGAAAATAAGAGGCCCACGAGGGCCTGAATGGATCTACTGGCAAAGTGTACTCTGTTAGATGATGTTACAATGCAAACTAGCAAAGCTCTAACCTTGTGGTTTAAAAAAAGAAGATTTCTAAATGTATTTCCTAATATTTCTATGCAAAACCTTTGACCCCCGGTGAGGGGCTTATTCTGGCCATAGTGGCCCTCTTGTTTATAATAAATAATGGTCCCTTTAATACTTAGAAAAACTTGGTTAAAGTTTGTATATAAGTTTGGATCTCGCAAACTACATAATGGATTGAAACTTCACGCATGCATTATTCATTATAAGACCACAACAAAGAGCCACGTTACATAAATCTTTACTTTATTTTAACAAAATTAAGGCTCCTTTTTACTCAGTAAGGAAAAAAGCAATTTCATCTTGTCCAATCACTTTAAAAAATGATTTATAATTTGTATCGATTTCATTTGAAGGATTCTATCAATAAAACCTTGGTCAGGTTTCAAAATAAACAATACTGATGCGTTCATTGTGTAGTTATTGCTTTTGATACTTAAAAATAACAACACTTATTTCAGCTTGATAACTTTCATAATTTCAATAATTAGTTTAAAGTACAGCAAAAACAATTGTTGGCATTCCTATCACTTCACAGGCCAACAGTCATGTTTATTTACTTATCGGCAGTTTTTTTACGCTTGCGTAAAAACTTACTTGTATTATCTTAAATGGGAGCAGTTGCAAACTCATGTTGCGAAAACTGACGATTTATATACGGTTACAATTTTAAGCAAAACTATAACAACAGCAGGAAATAGCATAGCCATACCGCAGTCATTTTTCAAATAACCTTTTTGACATTTTTAACAAAACATACACATATAATTTTAAAATACCAAAATGAGAAGAATGGTCCTATAAAAATCACAACAATATGGAAATATGCAATAGAATAACCATTTTCAGTATATTTCCAAAAAGATATCGTCATGTCTGTGGCTATTATCCAGAATACGTTCGTATAAATCACAGGAACATCGTTTATTATTCTACAATGCATATATACAACCTCATCTTAATTATTGCTGTATTTGGGGAAACTCCTCCAATACCAATGTATATAGAATTACAAAATTACAAAGAAGAGCATGCAAAATTATACAAGGTCATAAATATATTAATCTTGAAACTGCACGTATTTCTCTATATAAGGTTATCATTCGAAGAAATAATTTTTCTTCGAAAGGTTAAAAGCATGAGTAGTATAGATACTGAGGGTACCAGGCCAGTTTCCCCTCGCGGGGAACGAGAATAACTAGTGAAATATGCCAGGGGGGACTCTGGCGTAACTCTCATAAATGTAAGTCACGCCTAAATTAACATCCCAACATATTTCAACAGTTTTCTCAAGCAACCCCGCTCTGGGAAACTCGCCTAATACTCTCAGTATCTATACTACTAATCAATCCGGTTTGTCATTTTAATAACATAACATTTTCAACTCATTAAGCAAAGTCAGACGGAACCGGGCAGTAGTCTTCATCATCGCTCTGCATATCATATTTTACCATACAGTATTTTACTTGTATGCTAAGGTATCTTGTCCATTATCTAGTATGTACCGTTTATCATCATAAGCTGATAAACTTTTTCCATTTATTGCATAGCTGCTTATGTTATGCTTTTGTGATCTAATGACTTTCATCTTATGGTGAGCTTCTATTGCCGTAAACAAAATATTTTTGTAATCATCATGTGCTATCTGTTTTTTAACAACACACTTTTTAACACCCTTACATTTCTTTGTACTAACCTCATTATCTAGCACATACGAATATAGTTTACTTCGCAACCCGACAAATTCAACAATAGGTATTCCGCAAGTTCCATCTTTCATCTTGCCAATAACTTTTTTATTATCGTTAAAATGAAACTTACTTTTTGGATCATAATCGCAATTATCAAAAAGTTCTTTATCCTTGTAAAAGTCTGCATACACATCTTTTGTTTTTATTTCATAACACAAGGAATCGGTATCAGTAAATAATAACTTAGCTTTTTTATCATATTTATTTTTAATGTAGTTGTAATGGAAATCATATATCAAATATTTTGACAAGTCTAAAATACACATGCCAACATAACAAGAACGATTTAAAACTAATCGTTCTTTTATTCTGTTTATGGCAAATCAATTTTCATTAAACATTTTACAAGAAATAAATGAAGGCCTTGCTGCATATTTTAAAAGGACCTCCTCATCGTGAGTTAATTTAACATTAATTCTTTTTCTCAAATTTTCCATAGTTTTACCAAAAACTGAATTGTTCATCAGTTTGAAGAAATCCTTTTCAAAAGCATTTTTACCAGCTGTTCTCTTAGCATTATTAAAGTCTATGTATGTCTTCAACCACTCTGATTCATCAAACTGTAGTATTCGGTGTATTTTTGTTACCTTCAATCCAAGCTTTTTATACAATTCTTAGTTTCTAAAATGCACGACATACTTTTCTTTATTTTTCAGTGTCGTAACAAGTTTATTAACATTGCAATGTCCTAAATTAAACTTTTGTTTTAAATTTTTACAATAGTCTGACAACCACTCATCTTTTATATTTAAACTTTCCGGGGCGAGAGGATAATCATTATGCGTGTCATGCAGTTTCTCAGGATACTCGATATCACACTCAACAATGTAATTTGATTTTCCTTTTGCAATCTTATCAACCCACTTGAAGTTGCCAGTAGGCAACGGTTGACACATGGCCCACCCGTACCAGTTATTAGCAGCAAGATATATTATGTATTTGCTTTCTTTTTCTTGTCATAGTTTTTCATATATTTATTGTTAGCCTGTGAATATCTGTTTGCAATATAACTCGTGCCGCCTCTTAATCCTTTTTCCACAAACAAATATTGATCAATATCAGTTATTAAATCAAGTTGGATAGCAGTCATCTTAAGACATGCATCCCAGGCTAAACCAGGACTACTGAAGTAATGGCAAGGATCTAATTTGTAATACTCGATACACATGTTTCTAAAGTTTTCAAAAAACATCTGCAAGCAGCATCAGTACATCAGTCTTAAGATTCAGGTCATGATATTCTCCCATATTTTTAATCTTAAATGTTTTCCATATTTTTTAAGCATGATCATAATCTGCATCTGGAAAATGCTCATCATTTAATTGAGAATAAAAGCTATCTTTGCCAGGTAACTAAGTATCCTTGAAGCGTTCAAAACTGTTCATATAATCATAAGGATAAACGCCTTTTCTTTTTAGCAAGATGTACATTTCTAAATTTAGTTACGCCGTCAGAAATAAACTGTAGTAATGGCGCCAACGGCCGACGTTAAGTTACGCGACGCTCACAATTTGCGTTACGTCGACGTCATGATTTGTTATTGTTGTTATTGTTATTGACGTAAACTTCCGTTAGAGGACTGAATAACTATTCAGGAACTTGATGTTTATTTTCGTATGGATAAGATCAAAATCGAGAATTGTTCGGGAACTTGGAACACAACGAGGAATCAAATGAGATATGCGCTTGTTTCATACATTTAATTCGTAGCGATTCTCTGCAAATAGATGTATACATAAAAACTTAAAATTTAAATTCAAAACATACAAAAATATATAGAAGACGCATACGTGCATATACATATAAACAAATATTCTGAGTAGAGCGACTGTTTAATACTGACATATGTAATACATTGTTAAGTAGGCTACAGTATGAAATTTAAATATATATTCAAAGCTATTTTCATAACTAACTCAAGATATTTGATAAACATGTTACATGTAGAAATAATCTTACCGATTTTGATCTTATCCATACGAAAATAAACATCAAGTTCCTGAATAGTTATTCAATCCTCTAACGGAATGAATGAAAGGTGTTTTACGGCACGTCGACACATAAATAGGTCATATTGTGCGCAAAAACTGATGAATGATGATGAAATGAAGGATTAATTAAAAATAAATGCAAATATATCAGGATAAAACTATTAAAAAATAAGGGATGATATGGTAGTAATATAAACTATATATGTAAATCAACGAATGCCCGAAAACGGGTATATAAAAAAGTAATTATATACAAGAACATATTATACTGATTTATAAAGTCTGATTTCCTTAAGGAAATCTAAAACTAGACTAAAATCTATAGTATTAAATAGCTCGGTCATAGTATTAACATTGTAGTACCTTTGACGCATAGGATCAAAGTCTACACATTCCAGCAATATGTATACATTCTGGTAATGGCTCACCTTGTAATAAATATGAATGAGTATAACGTGTATGCCCTATTCTGCACCGAGCTAGGACAACTTCCTCTCGACGAATGAGTCTACTAGAAGAGCGCCATTCTCCGAGTAACGGTTTAATTGAATGGAGTTTACTGTTAACTGACAAATCCCAAGTGGCTTGCCAAGATATACGAATATATGTGTTGATACAGCTTTTAAAATCAGTATAAGGTAATTTGGTATTAGATATATGTAAATCTAATGCTGCCTTGGCAGCACTATCAGCTCTATCATTACCACGTACAATCCTCTAACGGAAGTTTACGTCAATAACAATAACAACAATAACAAATCATGACGTCGACGTCACGCAAATTGTGAGCGTCGCGTAACTTAGGGGAGACTCCTTAGTTTCGAATGAATGTCCATGGGGAATTTCTTATAAAACAGAAATCTAAGAGATTAAAAGCCATGTACAGGCTAGACAATAAAAAAGAAATCCACAAATGTGGTGTTTTTGACTTAGTATGACATAATAGTTAATTTTGGTGTAAATAAAGTTTTTGTACTGTGACCGGTATAGAGTCTGTAAACAGAAACTAGTAACTGGTGGCTATGTTGTAAATGGTAGCTTTATTTGATCAATACCGTCATCTCTCCATTCGACATAAGATTACGGAAAAAAAAGCCGGATAAGGTATGTAGAAATAGCATTTTTATGACGATTTGGAGTGTTTGTCATTCAATTATGGATGTGTTATATCTCAAATAAGGGACAGGTATATGCTGCCGTGTATCTATAAATGTCATGTTTTCCTTTTTTTGAGTGCTAAGTGGGTGGGGTAAATGAATTGTATTTGTAGGCAGAGAAACTGACTTTGTTGCTTTCTAGCATGTATTTTCTATATATTTGAGAGGAAATTATATGGTCTTTCAGGAATAGGGCATGTTTGTTAGTTCTGAAAAATAGAATTCAAGTTATTTAACGTAATTAGTGCACATGTCTGAAAATAGTCTGAATTTCAAAGAAAACTGTAGATTCCGACCTTAAGGAAAATATGCATAGTACCGATTATACACAATTTCATGTTTAGAACACAGGTTGTAGTGCGTTTTGATATTTTCAACACAAAATTGCTCAGAAATCATCAAAATATTGCGACATTTTCCATTTTGAGATATCGACACATATTGCCAAGGGAAGTAACACTTGCGGGTAAAAATAGACCATCTCAGTTTTGTTATTTTTCCAATGACCGAATGTGAATTTGCACACATTTTTCAATTTTATTTTTGTAGAAACTATAATTGGAGCCTGTAAATTGTATATAACTGTTCATTTAAGAATGCATTAATGTAGGAGAATAGGTTTCCATATAAGAAACCTTGAACTATCAGACAGACCGACCCAACAATAAATTGCACTCTGCTATGACCAACTCTGATCAGACATGCAAAATCAGACTTACTGGAATAACAGTATCAGACGCGCATCAGACTTACAATAGTCAGACTCTTGAATATCAGCCCTACAATATCTGATGCATATCAGACTCATATCAGCCAAAAATTTCAGACCCATATCAGACCTACAATATCAGACACGAAAACTATTATTGTGTATATATATGTCTGCATCTCACTGGTATGTTCTAGGTCAGACTCTGATACTTTAAGTCTTATAACTATGAGTGGTAGCGTAAATTTGATGCAATTGTAGGTCTGACATGAGTCTGAAAGTGTAGGTCTGTCTGACATGCATTAAATAGTGAAAGTCTGAATTGAGTTTGATATTTTGGATAGATCTGGAATGAGTCTGTCCGACATTCAATGTGCATATATTGCCCATACAATATCAGAATGATATCAGACCTACAATATAAGACCCATGTCAGACCCACCTTATCAGACCCATGTCAGACCTATACTACTACTAGATACACTCATATCAGACCCATGTCAGACACTCATATCAGACCTTTTATATCAGACTCATGTCAGACCTTAAATACTGGGTGTGCCTCCAGCATACAAAATATCGTTGGTTGGTCTGATCTGAGTCGTAACTATTTAAAGTTGTGATTTGATAGTGTAAGTAAGTTCTTAGTTAAGGTCTGGTATAATACGTCTGGTAGTGTAGGTTTGAGCCATGTCTGGTATGCTACCTACTTTTCAGTTCATACTGCACTGAAACTATCTGGATGTTTTTGTGCATACCATTTCATTTTTTACTTTATTTTTAATTTGCAGTCTGCATAACCATAGCTGCAGTGACCGTTATGTCTATTATTTTCTCTACAATTTTAACTGAAATGGAAATATTCAATTTCGAGTTTAAATTAAAAAACTTCGTAATCACCGATTCATGTCATATTTGGGGTGGCAGCAAAAACAAAGATGGCTATGGTGTTATCCGCGTTACTTTTCGTGGTCACCGAAAATGGATAACTGTTCATAGGCTGATGTTCTACATATCATCAGAATGTGAACAGTTACCCAGCCATCTGCATGTGTCACATAGGTGTCACCAAAAACTTTGCATTAATGTTAAGCATTTAAGTTTGGAAACTTGTTTAGTAAATAATCAGCGGTCAGTTTGTAGAAATGAAGGCATTTGTAATGGTCACCGTGGCTATAGGCCGTGCCTTCTATGAGAATGGGTAATTATTATGTTGATATGTTAAAACAAAGGCATGTTTAAATTTTAAATATTTGGATTTATTCCATAGTTATGTTCATGATTGTTAGATGTTACAGTTTCATAAAAGTTAGTGTTTAAAAGTTTCCTGTTACTTCGTCGTTTTTTATCCGTAGGTAATGATTTTTTTCTTCTTCGGTGATCAAAAGCATATCACATTTTTTTTCTGCTTTATTTTTTGATATGTGCAAAGGGTATACTTGATGATTTTAATTTTGACATTGTTAATTATCCCCACTTGGATGGGGATGTTCCCCGAGCAACTTCTTATGGGATGTATCTGTCTCAACTTATTCGTTTTTCTAGAGCTTGTACTCGAGTTGAGGACTTTAATATTCGTAATCTTTGTATAACTAAACAGTTACTCAATCAGGGTTACCGTTACCATAAACTTCGTAAAACCTTTGCAAAATGTTATTATCGTAACCCTGATCTTCTTTCCAAATATAAATGTAATTTAAGGACTCTTCTGCGACAAGGACTATCACAACCCGACTTCTATGGTGATGTGATTTATAAACTTCGTAAGATTCTTGGTCATGATCACTTTCATACTATCTTTGACTTGTTAAAAAGTTTATCAAAAGAGGTTATGACCCTATCATTTTGCAACGTACTGCATGCTTGGTGGTGGACCCTTTTACAGTTCGCCACTATGCTTTCCTCTTTAATTGTACGATGACCGGACAGGCTGTGGACCCTATGATGACGCCTACCTAAAGCCCATTGGGACGGTGGCGTTTGATGTTTGTCCATGATCTTTCTTTTCGTGCCCTTAATGGTGTATTCTCTTACTGCTCTGGCTTCTGCCAAGTCATTGAGTACCTTCATTGTGGCTTTCTAGGCTATTGTTTTCTTGTATTATATTTACACGAGCATATTTGTGTTTTACTTATATTGCCTATTGATGATGCCTTGTTGGTTAGAGATTAGATCATGGCGGGGATTTCTTTATTTACACTGTCCTGTTTTAATGTGATGACAGTAGGGTAAGTGTGAGGTTTGGTGCACCCTAGAACCGGTTTAAACCCCCAGTGGCCTACTTTGCCACTGACCGTTCCAAGGCGGTAGCCCTATTATCAACCCTTTTGTGTTTGTGATGTCGTTTGCATTTTGTATTACTTTTGCCTTTTCGTTTGTCTGTTTGCGTGTTTGTTTTTGTGTTTTGTGGTTGACTGTCGTCCTTGAATGCTGCTTTCCCTGTCCGATATTTTATCCTTCTTGATTATCTTCATATCCAAATATGTTAAAACAAATGTTGTTTTGTTTTTCTATTTTTGGGATTTGTTTGATAGTAACAGGAAATGTAATTCCCTTGTAATCAAGATCATCAATATGCTTTTTGTACTTTGTTATTCTTTGTGGTTTATTATTGACAGGGAAGTTATAAGCCAAATGGCACCATCTGAAGCATTCGTTATCTTTTTCATTTTTTATATTTATCAATCCTTTTTTAGCATTAGCAAGTTATTTCGGTAAATCCAAATAAGAGCTACCTCGTATAGGCTTATACTTTATTCGATATATGTAATGTGCATCTAGTGATTCAATTACCCAACCACTTCCCAACTGAATCCAATTTCCAATTCTATTTATAATTTCTTCATGTGCTTTGTCTAATGCTTCTGATATTTGATTTTTGTTTAATATTAGTACAGCCTTTGAGGCAAATAAGCTGTTTTGTATATAATATCAAAAACCCCTTTATGTTCTTTATCAAGCGGTGCTTTTTTTTAAAAGTAAGTTTCACATCAATGCTTAATTTAAATCCGCCTGTTCTTTTTAGTTCTGCACTGAGAAACTTTAAAGCAGGATTGTGTGATTTTCGTAGTTGAACAATCGGATCATTACTTAAATAACCATCTACTTTAAAAACCTTGCTATACTGTTTTGGGGATGTTTCAATTTCTCGCATACTCATTATATAATATTACATGAGATTATTTTTTTAAGCCTAATTAAATAGCATTTATTTTTTATTGAGAAATGCTTTCATCAGTAACCTCATCATTATTCGTTTTATCATCTGTAACTTCATCAGCATCCTCACTCAAAAGAACATCTATCTCTCCGTCCAAAAGAACGTCTAAGTATTTCCAAAAACATTCTTTTTCAAGAACTCTATTTTCTATCATTTGACTGAATTTTACATGATATTTAGAATATCTCTCAAAGCCTTCAATCGTGAGATCACCTCCAGCTATTAACGATCTTATTTTTATTATGTGTTGGCAATAGTTTATAAAGTTGCCCTTGTCAAAAAGCTTTACCTCAATCATATCTTTTATGGTTTTAATAAACATTTTAAAAGCTTCATGACATCCGATATCAGTATTGATCATATGCGGTTTTTCCAACTTGCTGACTAATTCATCTCTGAATAACTCAACATTTGTAGTTACTGTTTTTGTCTGCGTTTCATTAAAAATCTTAATTTCTTTTAGTGCTAGATTTATGGCAGCGCTGCACTCAGTTTCAGTTTTTACTGCCCAATCTTTTTTAAAAGCTATAATATCATCTTCCAATCGTCTCATGTGAGTTTCCCCAAATAGTTTAATATTCTTGATTGCTTCAGCTAAAAGAGTTTGTTCAGAAGCAGCTACTTTCTCGTAAACCTTTTTTTCCTCTTCGAAGTGTTTTCTTTCAATTTCTGCATAACTTTCCATTTATAACTTAGGTTATATTAAATTAAGCTTAATTTAACTTATGTATCCATACATAATGATATTAATTCCTTTTTCTAACAAAATGCTGTAGTAAGGAATAAAAGCAGCCTCCGTTGAAAGAATATTAGTTGCCTCTGAAATTATTTTTTTACAAAATGCACGCAGCTTGTTTATATCAGCTTTTTTTATTTTTCATGGTAATTTTAGTTGTTGTGACATTGTTATAATTCTTTCAGTCAGATCTTGAAAGT
The DNA here is from genome assembly GCA_037043455.1 of Cyrtodaria siliqua. Taxonomy (NCBI): domain Eukaryota; kingdom Metazoa; phylum Mollusca; class Bivalvia; order Adapedonta; family Hiatellidae; genus Cyrtodaria; species Cyrtodaria siliqua. The sequence continues at coordinate 72,462 of JAWPHD010005625.1, read as the reverse complement.
TTGTAAAAACTATTAACTCTTTGTCAAGTTTACTCATATCTTCAAAATCAACCGTTTGGGCATATGCCATTTGATCTTCCTTAAAGTTTTTGAATTCCTTTTTTACTTGTTCCATTATAATATTACGTAAGATAATATTTTTTTAAGCCTTATTTAAATATATAATTCTATAGTATAATATAATGAATTGCAAATATTGTAAAAGAGTTTTAGATATTATTGATCCTCCTGGGGTGTGTATAGATTGCATCTTATTTTACACAACTAATAAAAAGAAGCTTTGTAAATATTGCACCAGAGCCAAGCTGTGTTACAAGTGCGCTTATGCATGTATAAATTGTAACGATACGTGTGTGGTTTATGATAATGAACGTATTTGCCTTAATTGTGGCACTCACAATGGTTATAATCTCATTACAGGTTACAACTTTAACCGAAAGAAAACTATTTACCACAGAAAGTACCATTTAGATAAATATTTGGTAGCATATGCTTTGTCTTCTACAAATAGACAACGATTTGAAGATTTGTTTTACAAAATTGTAAAGATTTTGGATAAGCTGGAAAGCCGAAATAAATCAATCAAATTTGAATACATTTTCCAGAAAATATTTAAAATATTAAAAATAGAAAAAGAACAAAACCGATTAAAACAAAATCAACCAGAGAAAAATACGATAGGATATGGAAGCAAGTCGAATTACGACTGAATGCCATGACCGTTTAACTTTAACCTTTTCATATACATTTCCAGAGGTTCCGTGAAGTTATCATTCTTTTGAATCTCTAATATTTTATTAAAGACAATCCTAATTATCTCCTCATCATTTTCTAGTCCTGTTGTTGTTTGGACATATGATAGAAGTTGTTTAAAACTCCTATGATGTGTTTTTAACAAAGTCTTTCTTTCTGCTATTCTTGTTTTACTTACTATTGGAGGAACTGCGCCAACTACAGCCACGAAAACAGGAATTGCCGAAACCAGTGCCAATACGGCAGTACAACCAATTATCCAACTAACAATCTGTAATGTTGTGTTTATAATACCGCACAATTTATAACTGCGTCTGTATGCAGCTATAAGTCGCGTCGAGTAATCAATTAATTCTTCTTTGTTCGTAATTTGTGTCATGTATAATTACAGTTAGACAATAATTTAATTAAAATATTTAGAAAATAGTTGCTCGTGTTCTTTGGGTGACATTTTGCCTATTTTTAACAATTCATCGATTATCCTAATACCTTTATTTATTAGCTGTGGACTATTATTTCCTGATTCGATACTTCCACATACTAACTCTAGATCATCCATCAAATCGTTGGGACTATTGTAATATTCAACATCAGCACAACCTCCTAAAATCTTTTTGAACTTTGAAGAACCTTTATGGATTGGTAAATCAGATAATTCTGTTAGTTCTTTAAAAACATTCTGAGACAGCTTTGAATAGGTTTTTCCATTGTTGTAACGTTTTGTTATCAAGTCTATAAAATCATCGTCTACTTTTAGGTTTAGCACAACTGCTTCTCCTTGTTTGGCAATAAGTTTGTGATGGCCAACAAGCTTGGGTAAATCAATTTGTAATATTCCATAGTAACCATCTTTGTCAACTTTATAGGAATTTTTATTTTGTTGCATCCCTTTGCCAGTCTTTTTTTATAGTTTCGCTAGCTGTTTGAATTCGCTCAGGTAATCTCTCCGTGTAAAAATCCAGAGCATTATCTTCTATTACTTTTTGATTATGTTCTTTCAAAAGTAAAGCCCTATCTTAATTGACGCGATCGAGGTCACCGAGTAATTTTGAATATTTAAGTTTAGTCGCACTGGTTGTTGCCTTTTCCCACCCCTCTTTGAGTTTTTTTTTTATCGAGGTTCTCTGCTCTTGTCCTTATACCTTTTATCTCGGGAAGCATTTTTTTACGTATCTCTTCAGCCCTTTTAATATATTTACCATATTCAGCACTCCCATCAGTAATACCTGATATTTTAGTTGGGAGTGGCAAGTCATACTTATCAAGTACGTCTTTATCCATAACAGCATCCAAGTCAATATCATACACCGGTTTGGGTTTCTTAGGCCTCGCGGCAGGTTCTTCTTCTTCCCATTCTTTTTTTCCTAGTATATCTCTCCCGGGTGATAGCGTTGGTTTACGAGTTTCAGCAAATAATTGGGGTAATCCCTGATACGTTTTTTGTTCTTCTACTTCCTCGCCTATTGCTGCTGGAAGAGCGGCTAATTGCTGACTTATTTTTGGAAGAGAAGCTAACTGCTCGGTTAGCTGTTATGAATGACTTTTTATTTCGCTAGTTACAGGTTTAAATAGTTCTTTTTACAAATCACGGCTAGCTCCTTTTTCTAGTCTTTTTTGAGTAACTTTATTTTCGTATTCTTTAACAAGCTCACTCGCTTTGTGCTTTTTATCTGCTAATTCTTTCCATTTTAACAAAGACATGTATAATATTAGGTTAGATTAAAATAAGATAAATTAAGATAAGTTAAGATAAGTTAAGACAAGTATTATCTAAGTATTATTATAATGGAAATTCCAAACTATGTTATGAAAACAGAAAACGGTAATTTTAAACAAATATGGAACTTCATGCCAGACTGTTGTTTTCGAATGTTAATTTGTGGTAATTCAGGATCTGGCAAAACAAACACATTAGTTCACATGTTGCTGAAACCTTTAGTTTACTATGACAAGATTTACTTGTTTGCTAAAAACTTGGAACAATCGAAGTATAAGATATATTATCACAAAAACTTGAAAAGATAGCAAAAAATGATAAAATTCCGGTCGAAGACATACTAGAATGTTCAAATGATGAAGTTATCCCTGTGAATGATTTGGATTCTGATACTCAAAAGATAGCTATTTTTGATGATTATGTATGTGATCGCAACCAAAATGATATTATTAATTATTTTATCCAGGGAAGACACAACAATTGTTGTGTAATTTATTTTAACTCAATCTTATTACAAAAGCCCTAAAGACATTCGTTTGAATTGCTCTCATTATATCTTCTTTGCAACTCCAAGTATAAATGAAATAAACATGCTTTCTAGAGAACAAGATGTCAGCAAAGATCAGTATAAAGAAGCAACTGACAGGCAGTACGACTTTCTGTATCTGGATCGACCGAGGAAGTTGGTCAAAAGAAACTTTATCGGTGAAATTTAATCTAATCATATTATATATAATGGGACTTTTTAACGATCTTGGTGAGGAAGTTACTACTGGCAGTGTTAATATTACAAATTTTGGTATTGTGCTGTCTGAGTATGTAAAACAAAAACATTTGGTTAATTATCTTAACAAAGGCAAAAACCAGGACAATGTTTTGAGAAGTGATCTTGACATGAATAAAAATAGAATTATCAATGTAGGCAATCCAGGCGGACCAGATGATGCGATAACAAAGCAATATGCTCAAAGAAGAATAACAAAAATCATACGTGATTATAATATTGATAAAATTCCAGACATGATAAAAAAATTGACAACAGGTGTTGAAGATAAACTAAGTCTGATACATACAAAGTTACAAGCAAACCGTGGGAAAATGATTGAAATTCAAAACGGATTGAAAGATGAAATAAAACTTTTGAGTGATGCTTTGAAAGAGTTAGAAAAGAAAGAAGATGTATTGGAAGAGAGTGAAAACTTCAAGAAATTAAGTGAACAAATAAGAACTGGTGTTCAAAATATTAATACACGGATTGGAGAAATCAACAAACAAATGGTTGATAACAATGAACTAGAAACTGCTATTGCCGATTCTTCAAAACAAATGAGAACTGCTTTTACTACCTAAATAACTCAAATTAAAATATTAAATGAGCAGATAAATACCAACGTTGCTGGTATCAACAAAGAATTTGAAGATATCAAAAAGAAAATGGTTGACGGTAAGTCGCTGGGGACTGAGCAAACTGAGCAAACTGGTTGACACTGATAAATTATAATCATAAAATACTAACAATAAAAAATCACATTAAGCTTTGGAAACGTAGGTACCTAACTCCTCTTGGAAAAATAACAGTCATTAAAACTTTATTAATACCAAAACTCAATCACTTATTTATGTCTCTCCCCAACCCAAATGAGTCGACGATTAAACTTATCAACAACATTTTATATGAATTTTTGTGGGAAGGTCCAGCAAAAATCAAACAAGCTGTCGTAATCAAACAATATTCTGAAGGTGGTTTAAATATGACCAACTTGCAAGCTTTTATCTTTGGGTTAAAAGCATCATGGATAAAACGACTCATTAGCAATACAAGTAGTAGTGGGTGGCACCATATAGTCACTAACACTGTCAATATTAAAAAATTATGTTGTTTTGGAAAGAGGTACATACAGCAAAAATTAGTTACAATGAAAAACATGTTCTGGAGAGATATTTTAAAGGCTTTTTATAATATCATAGAAAATAATACTATATCAACAAATCAACATTTTCTGGCAAGTCCACTATATTATAATACAAACTTGGGTTATAGGAGGTAAAACCTTCTTTATGAAAGAATGATATGACAAGGGAATTTATCTTATAAATGACCTTTTTAACACTGATCGGCGTTTGTATTCCTTGAATGAATTTAGTACCATATATAAACTTAAAACAAATTTCATGACTTTCAATGGAATTATAGCATCAATTAAATCCATGGCAGGTAACAAAAAGATAACATACAGGGACATAACTCAGAAATTATTCGAACCAACAATGCCATTAAATATCACACCATTCTTAAAAACAACAAAAGGAAGTAAAGAATTTTACTATATACTTAATAAAAATACAGAACAACCTTCTTCTAAACTTAAATGGGAACAAAATTATAACATAGAGCAAGAAACATGGAAGGAAATTTATATGGCACCTTTCAAATCAACCTCTAGTTCTACATTACAGTGGTTTCAACTTAGAATTATCCATAGAATTTTACCTACAAGAAAATACTTGCATACCATAAATGCAATAGATAGCCCTCTATGTCACACCTGTCACCAGGAAGAAACATTGGTCCATTTGTTATGGTCTTGTCCTGATACACAGAACTTTTTACATCAAGTAAATAATTGGTTATACACTAAAAGTGTTTTAATTCCATTCACTGAGGAGTTTTTTATTTTTAACATTGGTAATAATATGTCTACAGCTGATCTCAGTGTAATACTTGAAATCAAGTACTATATATTTTCTTCTAAACGCCTAAATACACCACTCTCTATAGCAGCCTTCAAAAACAGACTTGTGTATTGTTATAAAACACTTAAAGAAATAGCCATTATGAACAACAATCTAGAACCTTTCTACCAAAACTGGCAAAAATACAAAGATATTTTCGAACCTTCCTAAAATAAACTTATTACAAAATGAGTTTATGTAAAATTTTGTAATTCACTGTATGAAATATTCACCAAATAATGGGATAAAAGATAATAATATCTGAATAAAAAGTGTTTACATAGGCCAATTTAGCTGAACCAAGACCGCATCACTTTTAAAGTTGATATCATTTTAATCAATGCTCATATGTTTCCTGTTGTGAGGGGCTGCATGGGGGGTAGCATACAGAGTAAGAAAACTTAGATCTTCACTAAAAAAAAATTCTATTGTTTAACATGCTAAAATACTTCCCCTTAATAATAAAAATGTTAACTGCATCTATTGCAACATGTAGTATAACTATTTGTTTACATTTTAATTAATAATGATAATATGCTTGTACTTTGTGCTCATATGAATCTTCATGAATTATTAAGATATATATCATTATATTTGTAAGGTGTGCGGTGGGATGGTCCTCCCCGACCCATCACACACCTATTTACGGGGAGAATAAACGGGTCACCCAAGTGGTGATTGAAAAAAAAAAAAAAAAAAAAAAACTGCTATTGACGATGGTTCAAAGCAATTGAAAGCTGCTCAGGATGAAAGAAGCAAAGCTTTTGATGGTGAAATAGTTTTTCTTAAAGAGCATAATCAAAAGTCTGATAGTCGGCACATAGCAATTCTTGGTATAATTGACGGGTTGAAAGTAAAAGTAGACTATTTAAGCCGGATTCTACTTTTTGAATATACGATAGATGGAATAAGTATTATTCAAGATCGTGCTAATGGTGATAATAGTTTTGTGTCGCATCCAACACGAAAACCACTTGAAAGAACCAAACGTGATGGTTTTCTCGGAGCGTTTACTTTTATAACTAATCTGCTTATAAAAGTTGAAGAATATTATAAAAAACTTCATCCGGAGATTTGTATAATTCTTAAAGAAGGTCGTTATGTATTTGAGATAGATTTTACTTACACAGGAGCAGATGTAGAACAATTCATTATTTTTTCGACGGATGCTATTACTGAAAAGTATCTTAACCCGATAATAAAACATGACAAACGAAAAGTAAAAGAAACATTTGAATTATATCTCAGACCGATATTTAGTGTTATTTTCAGATCAAATATAGAACACAACACTACACAAGTTTTCAATTTTGAAAAATCAAGTTAAAAACTATTTTACTTACCGGAATGATTAGTATTAACAAAAATTATCCATTCTATATTATATGGAACAAAATATTGTATTATCATCAGAAAAAGCGTCAATAATTAATAGCTCAAATACACCGAGTAATTTTACAACTGTATTTGATAGACCATTAATATTAGGCAGGAACAAACAGTATGGCATTGGACTCGATAAGAGTAATTCCATGACTTACTCATGGTATAATATTAGTTAGGATTTTAATAACAAAGTGATAAGGTATCACAATGGAACAGATTGGAAAAGTATTATTTTTACAAATGGAAATTACAGTTATGCTGATATCGTTAATTATATAAAAGAAACATTGACTGTAAATGGCGATTTAACCGATGACTCACCTGTCCCGATAAGAATTGAGTTTGATGTATCAAGTTTCAAATGTTTGGCTACCATCCATAATAATTCATGCTTGATTTAAGAGAAACAAACTTTCACACCTTAATCGGGTTTGACAAAGATGCAGTTATCAGAGAAACTAAATTTGGAACTGTAACACCAAACATAACACATTCTATCGATACGTTGTATATCCACGGTGATTTGATAAGTAATTCTATTGTTGATGGATCATACGGGGATGTTATTTATGAAATAAGTACAGCTGATCTTACGAGATCATATCCTTTTAAAGACGAACCGATAAGAGTCGGGTTCTGTGAAGTAAACAAAACAATCATTAACAGTATTAATATTTACATAACCGATTTCTCCGGTAAAATTATTAATCTTAATGGTGTCCATACAACATTTCGATTTGTTTTGAAGGAATTAATGTAACATAAGTTATATGACATGTTTAAAAAAAGTTTATGACACTAGTACGGGAACATTTACTCAAGTTGACCGATTAACCGGAGCTGGTATATTTGACATTTTTTCAAAGGTTGACTCAAAAATATTTAGCGAGTCTGTAAAAACAGCAGGTAAAAGGCATTTGAAACTGCCAGTAAACAATTCATAGAAAGCGGTTCTAAAAAACTTGGAGATGAAGTAGGAAAAATGACTGCTGATAAATTAGTTTCAGTTATTAAACCTAAACCAAAAGGTGAGATAATTGTAAAAAGAACTTACAAAGGCTTATAACAAAAAAGAAGTTGTAGCTGAAACTGAAGAAGATGTAAATGCAAAAATTAACAGATTACTATCCGGAAGAGGAATTCATGCAAGAATTAATCGATTAATTAATAACAAATAATCTAATTACTAGTATATATAGATGTTTCGAAGTAATCAATATAATACTAGATGTGATCATGTACCTATTCAGTTGGATACTCCTATAGCACAACCAGGAAATACTACCAGGCAAATGAAAAGTGGTTATCAGTTTACACTAAATGATAGAAGTTCTTAATTTGATTGGTATAACGCATATTTTGAAATCAGTTTTCGAGTAAACAAACTTGCTGATGGAGCCGCTTTTGCAGACGCCGATGAAATTGCTCTAATTAACGATGTAGCTTCACTGATTGATCAAATGCAAGTAAAGCAAAATGGAAAAATAGTTTACGATGGAAATAATCTTCACAGACTTGTTAATGCAAAAAGTTTACTTGAAATTTAAGGTGATTATGCAAAGACAACCGGAACAAGCGAATACTTTTATTTAGATAATACGACTGTGGCAGAATCTCGAGATGATCAAGCTGGTTATAATTCAGGATTTGCGATTCGCCATGCTTTAATCATAACTAATCAAAAAGTTGATTCTATAATTCCATTTAAACAAATATTCCTTCTTTGGGGGTTTGGAAACAAACATGCTTCCTCCTAGTCAGATTCAAATCAGCTCGAACTAACAGATGATAATGTGTTAATTTTCAAATCAAGTGGTGATGATGGTCGGGTAGTTATTAATAAATTAGTTTTGTGGATACCCAGAATGATATTTGACTCAGATGGTTTAAGTTACGTAATGACAAATCATATGACATCAACAAGATGGACTTATCTTCATGAAATGATACAAGAAAGCGTAAGATCTGAACTAACTGAATCCGTATTTAGAATAACGGTGTTAAAAATCCCAAACATGTGTTTGTGTATTTGCAAAGATCAAACAAGAGTTCTTCTCAAACACAAAATCCTCATCTTCTGGATACGTTTAAGGTAAATACTGCTAATACTAATTGCTATTTACAATCAGCTAGATTGGAAGTTGGAAATGGAGTTTATTATCCAGAAACCGAATATAGTTATGATAATATCGCAAGAATATTCAGAGATGTTATTAATTATTCTTACAAGCAAAATGATAAAAACACTGGAACTTTACTCAATACGAGTAATTTTAAAAATCTCTTCGGAATGATATATTTCGATTTGAATTACAAGACAAATGAAGTCAGTATTGATCCAAAACAACTAAGTTTGAGATATAAGCTAAATATACCTCCGGCGGCTCCTTATAAGATTTATGCTCTGGTTATCTAGGAAGCAGATGTAGTTATTGATACTGTCGGAAATGAATTGGTAATAGTTTAATCTAACTTATAATATATATGACTTACGTAAATTATTCAGTAAATTTGACAGATGGCCAGAAACAAAGTTTAGCAAAGGCTTATGAGAACAAGAGAGAATTAACACTCAGGTTAAAAAATAACCAACTAACTGGCAATTTTCCCTTGTCACTGACAGCTACCCAGATTAACAATATTAACAAAGCTAAATCTAATGGACGGGGATTAGATATAAGTATATCAAGATCACAAATGAGGTCTCAGTCTAAAAATGGAGGCTTCTTAGGCGCATTAGCTGGTTTGTTAACTAAAACAATTTTACCAACAGTTGCTAAATTTGCTCCGAAGATATTAGGACCTCTAGCAACAGGGGCACTTAGTGGTCTGGCAAGTACTGGAATTGGTAAAATATTTGGAAATGGAATGGTAACTGTTCCTGCTGATAAAAAACAAACACTTAAAAATCAAATAAATTAACAGCTGCGCAAAAAAATAAAATAGCAAAGTCAAAAGGTTGCTGCACTATTAAACTAACACAAAAACAACTACAAGACGTACTGGCATGTGCTTCTAGTAATAAAACGGTAACTGTTCCTAAAACGGTAACTGCTCCCAGTGATATAAAAAAAGCAAGACGTAACGGCAACTGTTCCTAGTGATAAAAAAACAAAAACTTCTAAAATCAAATAAATTAACACTTGCACAAAGAAACAAGATAGCAAAGTCAAAAGGTCGCTGCCCTGTTAAACTAACTAAAAAACAACAGCAGGACGGAGGATTTCTTGGGCTTCTTGCATCACTAGGAATTCCATTGATTAGATCTCTTATAAGTGGTTTAACTGAAAAAGGTTTGCAACTAGATAGAAGAGGACAGGGACTCAGAGTTTATCGTGGAAATGGTTTACTAGTAGACTCACAAATTAGACCATATAGAAGCATCCCATTAGTAAAAAAAAAAAAAAATTAAAAATGAACCTATCTCGTACTTGGATATAATGAAATGGGTTAAGCAGCTAGGTATACAGAAATTCAGTGGGGTGTACAGCAAAAACAAATTACCGACAACACAAAATAAACAAAAACCTGGTATTATTAATCTGGATGATCATGCTGGACCTGGCTCACACTGGACTTGTTACTATGATAATTATTACTTCGATCCGTTTGGCCTGAGCCCACCAAAAGAAGTTTTAGCATACATACCTAATATAAAATACAACACTATTGAGTACCAAGGTAAAACAAGTGTCCTGTGTGGATATTTCTGCATATTCTTCATTAAAAAGTTACAAGAAGGAAATAGTACGTATGATATTCTTTACAAATTATTAAGCCTTACAAACCGGTAGAAACTGAAAACATCATAAAATCATATTTTGTAAAAGGAAGTTTAATCCAATCATATTATATATGAGTTATTGCATAAAAGAAAAAAAGGTTACTGAAAATGTTGATCCTAAGTATGTTTTAGCAAAAAATGGTAGAAAATATTAAGAGCAACTTGTGCATCTTGTGGTATTACTAAAACAAAGTTTGTTATAAACACAGAAGGTGGTAATATTAATATTCATAAAGCTATGCTTCCTCTGTTACCTAAAAAGGGGTTAACTCTTCTTGGTTATAAATATTGCGGTCCTGGTAATCCACTTGATAGCGGAGAACCGGTAAATGAATTAGATGCTGTTTGTAAAGATCATGATTATTGTTATGATGAAAATCCTAGTAATAAATCAATGTGGGATAAAAGCATGTTGGCCGGTTTAAAAAAAAGTAAGTCTAAAACTGTTGGAGAAAAGATCGCTAAGAATTTGATAGTAAAACCAGTTATTAGTACAAAATATAAACTTGGTCTTGGAAACTCAAAAAACTAGAAAAGGCGTTGAAATGGACTAACAAGTTAGCAGATGAACTTCATAAGCCTATACAAAGAAAGTTCACTCAACGCCGCGTGATTGTTAATGAAATTGATAAAATATGGTCTTCTGATTTGGTTGATATGCAATCGTTTTTAAAGTATAATAAAGGTACTAAATATTTGCTTACTGTTATTGATGTGTTTAGCAAATATGCTTGGGTTGTGCCGGTTCCAAATAAAACTGGTTTAGAAATTACCAAAGCGTTTCAACAGATAATCAGTACAAAAAGACAGTGTAAATTGCTGTGGGTTGATCAAGGTGCGGAGTTTTATAACAAAACGTTTAAGCAATTCCTTAGTGACAATAATATCGAAATGTATCACACTTTTAATTTCGGAAAAGCTGTAGTAATTGAACGATTTAACAGGACATTAAAAGAAAAGATGTGGAAATATTTTACAGCTAACAATAAAAATACATATTTAGACGTGTTGCAAGAAATGGTTGACAAGTATAATAACACAAAACATCGGAGTATTAAAATGACACCGACTGAAGCTAGTGATGAAAGGAATAAAGGAACGGTGTAATTCAACTTGTATGGAAAAATGAGAAGTAATCAAATTAAGCCAAAGTTTAAAATAGGGGATAATGTTAGAATCAGCAAATATAAAAGAACGTTTGACAAAGGTTATACCCCAAATTGGACTGAAGAAATATTTGTTGTTGATGAAATTCAAAACACAAATCCTGTGACATACAAAATAAAAGATTTAAACAACGAAAACATTGATGGAAGCTTTTATGAATTAGAAATGATAAAAGCAAAGCAAGAAATATTCAGGATTTAAAAAGTAATACGACGTGATTACAAAAAGAAACAAGCATTGATTAAATGGAAGGGTTACAATGAGGATTTCAATAGTTGGGTTCCATTTAAGGATATTGAAAATATTAAATAATATCTTGAACTGAAATACAAAATAGCAAAGTGTAGGAAAATAAAATACTGTATGGTAAAAAATGATATGCAGAGCGATGATGAAGACTACTGCCCGGTTCCTTCTGACTTCGCTTAATGAGTTGCAAATGTTATGTTATTAAAATGACAAACCGAACTGTTGAAATATGTTGGGATGTTGATTTAGGCGTGACTTACATTTATGAGAGTTACGCCCGAGTCCCCCCCCCCCCCCCCCCCGGCATATTTCACTAGTTATTCTCGTACCCCGCGAGGGAAAACTGGCCTGGTACCCTCAGTATCTATACTACTAGCATGTATAAAATAGCAAATCAAATGCCCCCGCAATACGACTTATTTCATATGAGTGTAAATGAGCAAAATACTTCAATGCAACTGAGATCCATTACAAATAGAAATTTAACAATACCTAAGCCAAATAACGAACTATTCAAAGGGAGCTTATCATATTCTGGATCTTTAGTATGGAATAGTATTCCCCAAGAAATTAAAAACTCTACATCATTGAATACATTTTCCAACAAATGCTTGAAATGGCTAAAAAGAGAAAATCGATACTAAATCTAGCATAGTCTAGTATTGTTAATGTCATGGGTTAAAAGCAGTAATGATGTATACACTATACAAATGTGTCTATGTATAGTATGTTTATCATTCATCTTGCTTGAATTTAGACAGCGTTTTTCATTTTAAAATATGAAATTGTCATATGCCTTGATATGTGTTCATAAGTATGCATACAGCTATTTTATAAATGACGTTTATTTGTTGTACTGTATTTGTAAATATGTTATTAAGAGAAAGATTGGTTATGCCAATTGAGTCACCCTCTATAAATAAAGGAATTACTTACTTATTTACTTACATTACTTACTTACTTACAATGTCACAGTATATCTGCACTATACCACAAACAAAGAGCAAATTAACTAGTATATACAATGAAAAGGACAATGACACAACACAAAGAGTGGTGAAGATAGGGTTACCGACTCGGAACGGTCAGTAGGCAATAAGGTCCACTCTTTAGCTTAAATCGATTTTAAGTGTACACAACCTCGCTTTTATCCTGTCTCCAGCCTCAAATTGATAAGACAGTGTAAATAAAAGTACATCCCATCAAAAGGAAATCTCTAACAATAAAGTCCACATCCAGAGAAACTAGGAAACGATACACGTATATGTTACTGTAAAAACATGTATAAAAAGAAATAATAATTAGAAACACCTCAGGATGTATCCAGAAGTGTACTGAACAACCACAACAGTTGCAGCCAAAGAGAAAACCAATCTAGGGTACGATAAGAAACCCCAATGGGCAAAACATTATGCACCAACCTCATCTTTCAGCGTTTCAGAAGGTGCAATCATGGAGTCCCACGAGGTTGTCCGTCATCGAACTAGAGAAATGTGAAGCGTAGTGAATGACTATAGAAGGGCCAACCACCAAGCACGAAGTGTGTTATAATACTAAGTGTTCATTTCTTTTCTGACGAATTTCCTGATTAATTTTGCAAGTGGTCAGGAAATCCGTCAGACTCCTTTAATTTCCGAAGTTTATAGATCACATCTCCATAGAATAAAGGTTATGATATTCCTAGTCGCAGAAAAGTGTTTAGGTTGGTGTTGTACTTCTCCAGCAGGCCTAAGCCGCCTTCGTTGTGGCGATAGAACTTTGAGAAAGATCTACGTAGATTATGATAGCGAAAATCATTCTGAAGAGGTTTAATTGTAATAATTTGATTTCGATAATTGAAATTCTTAACCTCGTTACATACATTCAAAATATAATTTGCTACGTGCAGACCTTTGGGTAAATACTTGAGTCAATTTCTATACAGTACGTTACAAACGAAAAAGCATACCTGAAATTTCGAAAATATTACAAAACATTCATAATTCTATCACGACCTCATCACAATAATTTGATCAATCAAACACAGGGACACCTTTACACATTTGGTAGGTGATAGACGTGTTGTATATCATTGACGCTCTACCGACTTCAGTCCTGTATTAAAAAGCATTTGTAGTGATAATTGTATTAAAAGCTTATTTTTATTGTAAAGTTGTATATCTTAATTTGTTTTTTTATGATTTCAAAACACCTTCTAGCATTTGGGATCGCTTAATTTAAATTACGTTCAAATATTTCAAAAAATGTATTGTTACAGATAAAATGTAAGCAAAACCAGCAACAACTTTTTTTTTCTTTTTTTTTTCAAATACAGCAATGAAATATATTCACTTACAGAAAGTACATAAAATGGACCCAGTGTTCTATTAAAATCCGATATAAGAATGAAGTCCAATAATATTGGCAAGTGTCTGTTAAATCTAAATTATCAAGTGTCCCTTTAATCAAAATTTCAAGTGTCCCTTTAATCCAATTTCACTTCAAGTCTTTCCTGGTTTATTTATTCACAATAAGACCAAATTATCCAATGTCACTTTAGTATAGATGAGCACAGTAACTTGTATCCTCTCTCAATACATTTTTAATTCAAAGCATCCACTATTTGCACTTTATACTGAATTTAAAGTAAATTCTCAATCCAAAAACTGAACCAGACACTGAACAAATAACAACCACAAAAGGCTGTATTTATACTTTCATAGAACACCATAGAAGTTTTAAAATATTCCAATAACCTTGGATGATAGTCATATGATGCCTCACAAAAACATCATATGATGTTAAATGTAAACCTCAATGTTTTAATTACTCATCAAGAAACTTCTATATGTTACTAATTATAACTGAATGGCCTTTGATGACACAATAACATGTTTACAAATATTAAAATATTACATCTTAACAAATATTCATAGGTAACATTATATATAGACGGAGGATAGAAAAATGCCCGGATGATAAACTTATAAATTGTCCCTTACCCTGTGTATTACCATACCTTACCGTACAGTTGTATATCAATCAATTGTTGTATCAAACATAAAGATGAATTAAAGGGACACTGTCCGTAAGGAAGCAAATGTTGAGCACAGCCAAATAACTGTCGGATTTTTATTCAGTGAAATATATACATGAAAACATTAGCACAAACCCAGATAAGCCTGTAGTAATACATTCGTGAGTTTGAAAAAAAAAGTTTTATTTATTATTATATATTATATATTATTGATCATTTTCTGCTGATCACATGACATCCATTAGCGCATTAGCTTTTATATATTGAAATACATATAGCCCGGTTAGCTCAGTCGGTAGTCGGCGACGTTCGACTATTATTACCCGAGA
The DNA here is from genome assembly GCA_037043455.1 of Cyrtodaria siliqua. NCBI lineage: Eukaryota > Metazoa > Mollusca > Bivalvia > Adapedonta > Hiatellidae > Cyrtodaria > Cyrtodaria siliqua. Next base: position 57,328 of record JAWPHD010005625.1, on the reverse strand, counting down.
GTGTACTTTTAGTGTGGGTTACGAGTTCAACCCCACGAAGCGGTACTTCTTCTTTTGTACCGCTATTGAATTCCGTCCAACAATCTTTGTTTTATTTAGTAAATATTCAATAATGGTTGGTGTGTTATGTTTTAACGTAATTATTTTGTGTGGTGTAGGCTAAACGTTACGGACATTGTCCCTTTAATATTAAACAGGGATCTAGGATGTCAGATTCCGAGGCGCTTACTCAATCGCATATGTTAACAAATGTTATACTCTTTAATAATTTGAGACCAGTTGCAGACTCCTCTCCGGTGATAAATGACAACTACCATTCAGTTACAACGTTTAGCAAAAACTACAATAACAAAAGGAAGTAGAAGAAAAAACACATGGTCGGACAGTTTAATACTCTTTCTTTTAAATTTTTACCCAACATTGAACTATTTTGATAATGCCATTGCGTTCAAAATATAATTCCCCCATAATTTGAGATCATTTAGGTCTCCCATTTTTAATAAATGACAATGTGTGACGGCTGTAAAAACGGTCGCCCCGACTACAAATCAGCAGTGTTATTACTTACTGGTCCTTTAATACCGCTTTTTGTGGTTTTAAAGTTGAATACCGCTTAAACTGGCGCTAGGAGACATGGGAGGTGTTGCAAATATATTAACTCTCATAAACAGAATCAATAAACCCAAGCCTACTACTTGTCTCTCTTGTTTGTGTGTGTTGCTTCCAGGGGTCCTTTTCCGTATCGATTGTTATATTAAAATCGGAAAGTACTAAAATATGTATAAAAAAATAAAAAAATAAACCTGTTTTTAATGATAAACGGCAGGCGCGTAGCTAGACCATATTTCGCCATACGCAAGGTTGATTGCAATACTAACAATTCATTACAATAACACATGCTTTGAAATGCATTTGTTTCTTGTCAACATGTTCGTACGCAGCTGTTATTCTACGTAAAGGCAGTTACGCGCCTTAACGGAATGTACAGTACGATACTGGACGGCTTCTACACTCAAAACATTAATTATAATTACGTCTTATATTTTTAGATTTAAAATCACATTATGTTGACGTTGAACCTTAACGGACTTCGAGTATTAGTGTATAATAGTAGTCAAATTTGCATTAAATCACCAGTTATTCCTAGGCGAAATTCCAACAAGTAATCTGAAAATTACTCTTCAGTAAAAAGTTACCTTATCTCTTACATAAATCATTTAACCTTGCACGCTACCGGTTGCATGCTTAGTGCAGCGTTCAATAAATACACCAGTTTTAAACTTTTCTTATAAGGAATTGAAACGATTTGTCATATTTTGCAAAGTAAGTGTATTCTATTGATTGGTTTATTACGTCTCTGATTGGATTGCGTTATACCCTAAGATAATAGGCTTTTGAATACTTCAACTGTTGTTTTTTTTAAATGCATATTCCGCCTTTATAATTGATATCTCTTTAACAATCATTCGTGTGTACGTATATTGGTATTTAACAACACATACATAAAAATAAACAGATATGAAACTTCCTATCTACCATAGATCTACATACACATTAACAAATAGTATGTATAATATCCATGTATATACCCAAAACATCTCGAGGCACATTAACTTTTCCTTTTAACTCCTGCCTAAAATAGTTTTTGTTTTTTTTCCTTAAAAAGCAAGGGATTGACCAAGGATTTGTAAAAGAAGAGGATTCGCAAATGAAATAGAGCGAAGAAGGAATCATCGTAAATTCTCGGATAAAGACGGCGAATATCACGTGACTCGATTTCGGGCTTTCTATCTATCTATAGATACTGCAACACATCTCGGGCTTTCTATCTATCTATAGATACTGCAACACACTCTTTCGAAGATTATGTGCAGGTGCGCGTCTGTGCAGTGTGAGTAAGATAAAAGGGGTAAAAGATGTCTTAAAAACAGGGGAAGGTGAAATAATGATAATAGGGATAAATGTTAAAAAGTCTGATCAAGACAAAGTGATTTTTAAAAGATAAAAACAGCGTTTCTTGTTTAAGGCATGGAGTGGGAGACGGTGCAAACGGCCAATTTGAATGAATCCACACATGGTAGCATTGCTATGTCTGCTGGCAGTCTGTTCCACTGTACAATGGCGAGCGGGAAAAATTAATACTTATACTAATCAGCAGAGGTGTGAATCTGTCTATAAGCCAGGGGATGGGACTGTCGTGGTATTCTCGTGGGTTGCGTCACATCAGGGCTTTAATGTAAAGCCCTGGTCACATATGGTGGTATTTCTATGTTCTATGTGTTCTATGCTTTTGTAGAAGAGACATAATCGGGAGTCAGTACGTCGGTCTTCTAATGATCGCCAACCTAGGTCACTGAACATGTATGAAACACTGGCGTAATACGAGTAATAATTTAGCGTCCATCGAGCTGCTCTGCGTTGTACCATCTCTAACTTGTTTATATTTGTCTTGATATATGGACTCCATACAGGGGAGGAATATTCAAGTAAGGGGCGCACAAGGGTCTTGTATGCTACTTCCCCGTATACCTTTATTTAGTGATCTTATGTTTCGCTTTACAAAACTTAAAGTCCTATTTGCAGTGGATGTTGTTCTCTGGATATGATTCTGTCCGAGAATTTACGAGGCTTCATTCTTCGCTCTATTTCACAGTTTAAAAATAAGATTTGATTTCACAAATCCAAAGATTGAGACCCTGAATTTGATTTCAAAACCTTGAATACGGAGTACGGGGAGCTAGTGAAAAATCCAGAGATCCGGAGAGCTAATGAAAAACCCGGAGATTTAGGAATGTATCCATATATTAAGCAGGCCTGAGAGTCAGGCCATATTTTCTGCAATTACGTAAATTTGAGATCAATTTCACAGTTTCCTATCTATTTGTCATCAGGTCTATGGTTGAAACGACATATCGGGCCCTGGTGGTACATGTTCGTTCGGCACTACATGTTCCGTTCGTCACTCCGTGCCGAACTAAACGGTACGGCTTTTACCTTCTTCCTTTTTACGTTATTTTATTTAATATTCTTCCCTTAAATCATATTTACCTATATGCTAGCCAACATACTCCACATACAACATGTTATAATTTGACGATTTGATAACTAACTAAAATGTTTTAAAGGTTAATTCATAAATCGGAAATACTGATAAACCATAAATTAAATGTAATTTTCTTTGGTACGAACACCCTTATGACCGAAGAATCACTAATGACCTTTGAACTTCTATGACCCCGATTGTTTATAGGCCATTCAACGTGGGAAAATGTTCAACAAGTTGCAAAGCAATGCATAGGCTACTGTTTAAGAACAATGGATTAGGAGAAGGGTATTTATCTCAAAATCGCAAACATGCGGTTCTTTATTAAAAGAGCTGCAAAACTTTTTCTTCTGATCTTTGTCTCGATCGTTCTAATTTTCTGTTTTTGGAATGAAATTAAAGTGTCATCGTTCAGTGACAGCACAAACTTTCAACATGGCCGACAAAGTAAACAATTTGCTGCATTTTCAAAAAATGAAGTTTTCACTGCTCAGCCTATGCCACATGTCAGATATCAGAGAAGTGCCAAATCATATGAGAATTTTTCATCGGATAACAGAAGTTTTGCTAAACGCCAAACTGAGAAACAGACCGAATTGGACGACATAGTAATAAGTGTGAAGACCACAGCGAGGAATCACCAAACTAGAATGCGCTTGCTACTCAAAACCTGGATAAACACAGCCAAAAATCAGGTGCAGTATATGTTTTTGCCTTATCCATCTGTCGGAAAATAGCTCTTAGAGTTAATGTCAAAGTGGAGTGCGTGAATCAGTGGTAGTCTCATTTATTTGACGTCTTCGGGTGCTTTTTTTACATTACAGACGTTTATAGATGCACCCTTTACGTCTCATTGCTTTTGTCCAAAAACCGTGTGGATAATTTCAGACTGTTTGTATATGTTTCTTGCATAATGTCACTGCACTGACACCTGTGTTTCGCCATTCAAACAATGTGTAGTACCTTGATTTAACATAAAATTTCATTTAAAAAAAAATTTGATTAAAATTTAAGTGTGAAATGGATAACAAATGATTTTTCTTCACTTTAGGTAAGGTGTACACTTATAAAATTCAGTGTATCAGTTTAAATAGACTGTTTATAGTTAGCGCAGAGAATCTCTGCGGAAAGTCCATACATAAAAAACAAACGCGTATGCACGTCGGAGGAGGCATATATAAAAAAAATTGTCTTTGTTCGTACACGTGTATTTTATGCACTAGGATCAGTGGTAGAGCGCCAGACTTCAGATCGAAAGGTCAGGGTTCGATCCTCGCCATGGCCATGTTATTTATCCTTGAGCAAGATAATTAATCCACATTGCTTAGTACTGGTTCTACCCAGGAAACCTGCACATAATCTTCGAAAGAGGGTGCTGCAGTATCAATAGATAGATAGAATCCATACTTTTTGTAAAAAAAACTAATCAAATATTATTTTATATAGGGGAATAACGATTACTACAGAAAGAGTTAAGGCATTTTGTCAACAACCTCCACCGTGCACTGTTTTGCCCGTTTGCTCCGTGTCGATAATATCAGAGTTTTTGTCTTATATGGTTAAGAAATGTGGTATTCCCAACTATGGTTGTCATTCCTACTTGTAGCTATTGACTTTTGGCTTTATATCAAATGTTTAATGAGTATCAACTCCAGAAACAATGTACAGTGGTGTTTTATAAGTCATTTATCACATAACATGCGGTGTGGGAGTGTAATAATACCATTCAAATTTTTTCGATATTCCACTTGTGGTATAACATAACGTTAATGACGTCATGGACGTCACGTTAATGTACGTTTTCTGACGTAATGTGACCTTATAAGTTATGTAATAAATAGAATCTAACATTCGTTCTCATTTATTATTGAAATTTGAATTTATTAAACTTGTTAGCAAAAATGGTATTATACTCGGCAAGAGCACAGGAACTGGTCACTTTTAATTTTTGCCTTCTATTATTATAATTGTCTATAAAGGACTTTAATGGGAAATTTTGGGAAATGCTGGTGTTCTTTTTCAGAGGTCAAGCAGACGTTCGAAACAATCTCAGTTACATGCACACTATATACTAACATGTGCAGAAATAAATTTCCTATCCAACAATACCTTTCTTCCTACGATCCCTTGTAAATTCGCTGAGATATCCGAGTTCAAAGTCACCAAAGTGCAATTTCAGGCTGCTCGTCGTTTGTTTATGTCCCCTATGTAAACAAATGAAATTTACCGAAAATCAGGTGTCCGTTAATTCCGTTAATTTCGGCGCAGTATTCCAGCTTCAAATCACAACCAATTCACTAAAGTAAAGCATCGATACGTAAATAAATCCATATTTTATCAGTTTGCATAGTCCGTATCACGAGAAAGTCACACAACAACGAGTATTTCGCCACTTGTTATCGGCACTAGCAGACTTTACAAATGAAACCGCCATTTTCAAATGAATTACGGGGCCGAATGACGTCATAATGCGAACCTAACAGCTATGGTAAAAAAAAAAACTTTTTAAAATTATTCTTGAATATATTATTAAATACGCTTGTGCTTATCCATAACACTATTATTGATTATAATAGTGTTATGGATAAGCACAAACGTATTTTCTAATATATTCAAGAATAATATTTAAAAGTTTGTTTTTTTACCATAGCTGTTAGGTTCGCATTATGACGTCATTCGGCCCCGTAATTCATTTGAAAATGGCGGTTTCATTTGTAAAGTCTGCTAGTGCCGATAACAAGTGGCGAAATACTCGTTGTTGTGTGACTTTCTCGTGATACGGACTATGCAAACTGATAAAATATGGATTTATTTACGTATCGATGCTTTACTTTAGTGAATTGGTTGTGATTTGAAGCTGGAATACTGCGCCGAAATTAACGGAATTAACGGACACCTGATTTTCGGTAAATTTCATTTGTTTACATAGGGGACATAAACAAACGACGAGCAGCCTGAAATTGCGCTTTGGTGACTTTGAACTCGGGTATCTCAGCGAATTTACAAGGGATCGTAGGAAGAAAGGTATAGTTGGATAGGAAATTTATTTCTGCACATGTAAGTATATAGTGTGCATGTAACTGAGATTGTTTCGAACGTCTGCTTGACCTCTGAAAAAGAACACCAGCATTTTCCAAAATTTCCCATTAAAGTCCTTTATAGACAATTATAATAATAGAAGGCAAAAATTAAAAGTGACCAGTTCCTGTGGGCAAGAGCCCTTCATTATAGACTTTTGCCAACACGTTTAATAAATTCAATAATGAATGAGTACTCATGTAAGATCCTCTATATACAAATAGAAAGTGTATGAACGTTTCCTGTTAAGACAATTCGTTTTCTTTAAAAAAAAATCAGGACAAGTAGAAATTGAGATAAATTCTTTCACAATTATTATTTGTCAATTTGACCATTCAAATATTTCATAGGATGAGTAACTCGGAAACAAATTTTCCTGCCCTGGTTGCATTGTAAATTTTCTCGCCTCTCCACGCTGCGGGTTCAGATCTCTCTGGTAGCTCAACTTGTGAGAAAGTGTTGATTCTTACGAATGGCGGGAGGTATACAGTACTGTTTCTACCCAGGAAAAATGAGGTGGTCAGCCTCTAACACTAAGAAAAAATTGACCATCATATATGGCCTGAAATGTGTTAGAAATGACGTAAAACACCATTCAAACAAACAAACAACGAAATACTAGAATAAACAAGTATAGCCAGTTTGATATTATTTGATAATTATTCAAAAAAGGAAAGAAAAGATTGTTCATGAAATTGCAGCTTTCTGGTTTTTATGATGGTATAGGGACCACAATAATATTGTATCTTAACCTTATGTTGTGTTGTTATACATGTAGCTTCAACATGTAATTCTGTTACATGTAATTGTAACTGACTGCCTTTTTTTTTGTTTTCATTTTTCTGATTTTACTAATTTTCAGCTTTTTTGTTACTTGAAACACCTTGGCCTTTCATTTTTCCATAAGATTACATCTAGCAGTCAGAGCTCTAACCTTAAACATTTACGTTTTTCATAACCTTTGACTGTTATTTAAAAAAACTGGGATAGTAACCGGAATCAGTTACTACCACAAAATCATTCAAGTTTAGATGCATTCCATCTTCTGTACAGGAATTTTCCCTATATATATAATTTTCTCCAGGTAGGGTGATTATTCAACTTTACAACCATGCAATAAAATGCTATGAGCATGGATGAAAATCCAATGCACAAGGCCCTCAAGTTATCAACTGTTATGCAACAAACTTCATTAAAAGTCATTTTGTAGGCTCCAACATGATAATTAGTGAACAACTGCTAATTGGATCTTGATGAAGATGTATTTATCCTTAATAATAAGTATTCAGACATAAATAAACACTGCACATTTGGCAACTTTTTCAATTTCAGGCCTGTAAAATTCCACTCGTCCGCTCGTCATGACGAGTGACTTCAGTGCGCACACTGGCCATTTTAAATTAATAGCCACACATTTTTTAGTTAAGAAAATAATAGCCAACTTTAATGCGTAAGAAAATTCGGTCAGTCGTAAGAGCCAAATTTTCAGTCAGGTTTTAGTAGACTATCAGGGCCTCCTCTGGCTATATTTTTCTTTTTGTCACCACTTTCTCCACGTGAAAGAAGTAGGAGCCTAGACTAGAATTCATTTCAAAGTAGGATTCCAGGAACTCCTTACACATTGATAAAAAGAAAGAATGGTGGATTAAATAATGAATAGAAATATACTTGATGTATCTATATTCATTCATCTATATATCGTTTTTCTTTTCACCAACATGTATTTGTAAAGGACAGTTTTTCTTATTCGATTATGTAAAAAAAAAAAATCCGAAATTATGTACCATTCGAAGTACTATGACACCGCACTTTTACGGCCCGAAAATTTCAACATTTAATCGAAATACCATCAATTACGAACTTTTTTCATGCATTAATGTGTTTTGAATGCCAACAATGGTCTTTCTTATCAAAGGGGAAAGAAAACACAACTCTAATAGTAGGATTATGTAGTTTTATGTCATTAATTGTCGATCTCAAAGTTGTGACAAACTGAAACTGCCGACACGAAGCCAGGCACAATATTCAAACTTCTTATTGTTTCAATGTTTTAATTACTTTATTGCAAATGTTTTCACAGTTCACAATTCACAATACACGTATGGGAGTTTGGCTATTCGTTCCATTAATCACATGATGGTTGCGTGTATCAACAATGCCGATTATCTGCCAATTAAGGGAATTAACAACTTTTACAAGCGATAATTGATAAGCGTGGCGTGAATGGATTATATAATGTTTATTGCGGTCATTTCTTAGTTGTGCTGTCAAACGGTCAATAATACGAAAAATTTAAAAAAAAATTAAAATTAAATAATCATCATTTTTTGTCGACATTTCTTTGAAATAATCGACAGTATTATAAACTAATCGCAAATGTCCACCATGGCATAATTTTGGTAGCGTTAGCCCTGGACTTGTCAGGCCGGGCGAGTGGATATTTTCTTCTGGTAGTCCTTACGTGACATTAGTAACAAAATAAATCAAGTCTTTATTTAGTCCCACTCTGGCGAAGAAATTCCACAAAGCGTTTGCTTAAACTAAATAAATAGCTGATAAATTACCCTCAAATACACCGAAAGTAAACATGAAAATATTGGTTACCCATGGTTACTTTGGTGACAGGGTATAAAGCCGTGATCGAATTATCCAATACTAAACTAGTAGTTTTATCAATAAAACACTGTAACCGGACCATTATACTTGATATGACGAAAATAGACATGTCTATAGAATGTTTTTGGGGGAGAGTTGGTGGAGATGATGAAAAAATACAAATAGGTAGAGAAAGTGAATAGACAATTGCATCAATTAAATCTACAATAAGCATCTTTTGCAGGAGAAAAGACTGGAGGATACACAGTTGTAGTGAAATAATTCTCACAGTGACTTACATCAACAGTTGCTTTTGAATTGTCAAATGATGTGATATCTTATTGTAGGTGCCTTCCATATAATTAGGCCTAAAAAAAAGAATTGTGTGGTTCGGGTCACCCGACCCTACCCACGAAATTTTTATTTTTGTTAAGGATTGTTTTTTATGAACGCAAAGTTCATAAAAACAATCCTTTAAAAAAAAAAAAAAAATCCGACCTACCCTACCTACCAATTTTGAACATGTTACCATTACCACACTATTATTTTTTTAGGCCTTATTAAGTGGACAAGCTAGTCATACCTTAGATGGGAACAGTCAACTAGTCATTTATTTGATACTTTGATGATGGTTACATGTAGTTTGTTTATCTAAATAAAGTGTTCTTGGTTGACACAGATTTACCTTGTCCTAAGCACTAGCGGTAAGCAAAAATATGAAGGTGATTCCTGTTCAAAATTAAGGACGAGTACAAAGTTGATAACGGCAAGAGGAATTTTTTTTCACTAGTCCTCTTTGTAAAAATTTTACTGGCCTGGATTTATTAGCACATGATCTTGGTAACTGATTTAGGTTACAAATGGTTATTAGGGAAAAGTATCTGCTACTCTAAATCAAAGGGAGATAATAATTTGGCATTTTATAAAACTTGTAACTGTTTAAGGTTAGAGCTCTGACTGTCTAGCGAATTATGTTCAGAAATGTTGAAGAAGAACATCAAATATTAGAACCATGTCAAATACACGAACCAGTCTTCACGAAAAACATTTTGCACTACTACAGGGTTCTCAATAGACTTTAAAAGTGAAACCCTTGATTCAAAAATCCCAAGGGTCAAAATTGAAATGTCAAAAGACAAATATAAATCAAACAAATCGAAGCGCCGTTTTATAAAACATCCTTTAATAACTTTAATTTTAGTGAATTCTGTAAATATTTTATTGCCAAGAAAGGTGTGCCATGGATGTACATTTGAACTTCAAAAAAAACTACCCTTCCATTTTACAATAATGTGTCATTATGTCAAAGATTCAAAGTTATGTAAGACTGTTTAATAAATTGGGGTCCACATTTGTTAAGTTATTGGTATTATTATATAATATAAGTTATTGGTGTTGTTATAAGACAAGCTCTCTTATTTCCTGTTTCTTCGGGGTCAGACAGTGCATCCCCAACAGGCCGTTTCGTAGACTGTGATGACATAAACGAAAATATACTTCTTTTCGCCATTTGTGTATACATAAATTAAAGGGACACTGTCCGTAACTTTTAGCTTATAAAACACAAACTAATTATGTTCGCAAACATTACACACCAAACATTACTGAATATTTACTAATTAAAGCAGGATTGTTTGACGGAATTCAATCGCCTTACAAAACAAGAGGTCAATGACCTTGAAGCTCTACTGATAGATTTTTGATAGCTAGGTCAACATTCCCGTGAAGTTTCATGAAAATCCGTCAAGTAGTTTCATAGGAGTAGTTGCTACAAGTTTTCATTATATAACTCTATGTAAACAAAGACGGCCGCTGGCGGCCATGTTTAATGTCAAATCAAAATAATTTTTGACAAGGATCAACATCATGTCATACTGATCATTTTAGAAAAAGTCCCATATCAATATCATTTATAGTTTTAAAGAAGTAGTCGCTACAAACTTGTTTTTTGAAAATCTATTTTTAGCCGTGGCGGCCATCTTGAATTTCCGGCCGACCTGAAATTTTGCTAGGATCAATTAGACATCAAGAGCAACATTCCTGGGAAGTTTCTTAAAAATCCGTCAAGTAGTTTCAGAGGAGTAGTCGCTACAAGTTTTCATTATATAACTGTATGTAAACAAAGATGGCCACTGGCAGCCATGTTTAACGTCGAATCAAAATAATGTTCGACTCATATAACCATCATGTCATGCTGATCATTTTAGAAAAAGTCCCATATCAATATCTCTTACAGTTTTCAAGAAGTAGTCGCTAAAAATTTATTTATTTTAAATCTATTTTTAGCCGTGGCGGCCATCTTGAATTTCCGGCCAGTCTGAAATTTTGCTAGGATCAATTAGACATCAAAAGCAACATTCCTGTGAAGTTTCATGAACATCCGTCAAGTAGTTTCAGAGGAGTAGTTGCTACAAGTTTTTACTATATAACTCTATGTAAACAAAGATGGCCACTGGCAGCCATGTTTAACGTCGAATCAAAATAATGTTTGACTAGGATCAACATCATGTCATGCTGATCATTTTAGAAAAAGTCCCATATCAATATCACTTATAGTTTTCAAGAAGTAGTCGCAACAAACTTATTTTTTAAAAATCTATTTTTAGCTGTGGCGGTCATCTTGAATTTCTGGCCGATCTGAAATTTTGCTAGGATTAATTAGACATCAACAGCAACATTCCTGTAAAGTTTCATGAAAATCCGCCAAGTAGTTTCAGAGGAGTAGTCGCTACAAGTTTTTACTATATAACTCTATGTAAACAAAGATGGCCACTGGCAGCCATGTTTAACGTCGAATCAAAACGATTTTTGACAAGGACCAACTTCATGTCATGCTGATCATTATAGAAAAAGTCCCATATCAATATCACTTATAGTTTTCAAGAAGTAGTCGCTACAAACTTGTATTTTAAAATTCTATTTTTAGCTTTGGCGGCCATCTTGGATTTCACATCAACATGAATTTTTGCTAGGATCAACTAGACTTCATGGGCAACATTTCTGTAAAGTTTCATGAATATCCATCCAGTAGTTTCAGAGGAGTAGTCGCTACAAATAAAAGTTAACGGACAGACAGACAGACGGACGGACGACGGACGCCGCACCACGGCATAAGCTCCGCTGATCTCTGATCAGTTGAGCTAAAAAAGAGGAACCATTTCGGGCGTTTGAACTCGCAACCCAAACTAAAATTACACGCGCGGTAATAATAGTGAGCGTAAAGTGGTCGACCTAGCTCCCGACTGAGCTAAACGGGCTATACATATTACGCACTAAATACTATGGTCAAAACCTAATACGCTAATGGCAGTCACGTGATCGCAGAAAAGGTAAATACGGTGGGTCCCACTTTATTTACAAATAATAATTTAAGCTTTTTTTTCAAACTCACGAATGTATTACTACAGACTTCTTAGTGTCTATGCTCGTGTTTTCATGTATATATTTCACTGAATAAAAGTCAGACAGTTATTTGGTTATGCTCAATATCTGCTTACTTACGGACAGTGTCCCTTTAATAAAGTCCGTTAATCGATAGCATAAAAATAGTACGTAAACACAAAATATCACAATGCGTAATGTCCGATAAGTTTAGACTGAACGATAACCCAGGTTAATAAACGCTCTGTTTATGTAAATTTCGCCAATTTATAAATATCTAAATTATCCTCATTAAAACTATATTTCTTTGTTCTTTAAAACGTGCGTAAAAACAAAATTAACATAAATAAACAAACAACAAACACAAATAAAGTCAATTTATTTTTGCCGATTTTATCTTTTCACATTCTTGACCGCTACTAGCATTTATTTTATCTCAGTGCGGTCTAATTAACCGGTAATCAATCAGAAGCCGGTAGCTATCAATTAAATAGTTAATCCAATCAAGTCATAATAGTCTCCACCCACAAAAAGCATCATAAACTTTAAAGTTAATCATAAAATTATTAACACAATAGCAGCGACTAGATTATTTAGACAAGTTATTTCCGCCTCTGTGCCACAAGCTGCTACAGCAGCGAATTTGATTGGTTGAGAGGCGATCAAGGTCGTCAGGCAAGGTGTCAATCACTGTTATGCAGCGCGTGCTCATTGTTTGGATGTTTGTACTATCGAAAATAGGTACATATGTATTGGATTGATGCTTGGAAGCAAATACACTCGTGCATAAAAACGCACATGTAGTAAATTAGCTGCGTCAGAATTGGGTCAAATTGAATTTCCATACATCAAAACGGCGTGTGTACGCGTCTATTGAGAACCCTGCTACTAGCCCATTGGGCATGTGACTTGTAAAAATTTACTAGCTCAAACACAATTCTACTGCAGCATATTTTCTCTGATAAAAATGACATGCCTCGAGAAATTCCTGGGGAGAACACTGTAATCATTATGTGTTACATTCACTAACAAATATAGGTGGTATTGTTTTCATTATAATGCAATGATTTTCATAAAGATTTACCGCATTATAAACGTCAACATTTTTAATGGTCAAAATACTTTTAAATATATACATGTATTATATGCTAAATGAAAATGTTGAACACAAAACAAGATATATTCCAAATATCCTTTTATTACCAATTTACAATGAATACATATTAATGAAAATGTCACCAAATATTTGATGAATTTACCTATTTTTGTAATCTCTTTTATTTCAGACCTATATTTTCACAGACAGCAATGATGACCAGTTGAAACAGTATCTTCCAGGTATTTTGTCATTAATTTATACATCGTGTAACATGTGTAACATGTATGTGTTTAGTATTACATCTACCTCAGTGCAGTTTAATCTTGCATTTCTGCATCTTGTGTTTCACATCTGTAATGATAACAAACTCTGTAATACAACAAATTTAATAAAAGAAACAGCATATATATCTTATGCTGAGAAAAATATTTGCCTTGTTTCCTATAATGAGATTAACAGGCTGGAAAATAATTGTGTAGTTTTTTTTTGGACGGGGCTTTTGAAGCCCTAGTCCTTAGCAGGCCACAAAATTCGAGCACGCTAGAAGCCGCAACAGATCGTCACTGACGAAATGTATCACTACGCTAACAGACAGAGCGTCAGCTGTCATTTTGATTGGGTGTTCATTCGCATAAAAGAGTTAAACACATCCCACTCACTGTATGCATATTCATAGGGGCCCTGGCCTTGTGTAGAGAAGAAATAGTTCTCCGGATCAGAAAAATACCACCTAAATCATAAATAAGCTGTGGGAAATGGAAAGAAAATTGAAGAATGTGATGTTTGGGCCTATACTTTTTTTCTACTAAGACAAGAAACAAGATGATATAATTTATATCGAAATATTATATACCCCGTTTGGACCCTGTACATCCAGCTTTGCAAACCTGGGATAAAGTAGCTCATTTGCATATTAATGTCGAAAGGACCAATGCTTCCAAGCAAAAGTAGTTATTTTTCAGCAAAAAAGAATAGAGGTAAACATTTGCGATATCAGCGGGAACATGAAACATCCGTAACCTATGAAAGCTTTCATGTACCCCTCAGATGATGTGATGTTTATGACCATAAATAGAACGACATGTCACGATATATAATCCTATGTTGACATAATCTATGTTGATATACTACACTATTTCGAGACAGGACGACATAATAAAAAGCGGCATAAGTTGAATATATTGTTTGCACAACATCCACACAGGGACTTGATGACATAAAATGTCGCAAGACAACTTGAATTATGTTGAGATCACGTTAAGTTGACTGAAATATTGCGTCACACATTCTTATCTGGACAAGATACATATGCCAACATACTCACTTCTGTAGCAACAACAGATGCAAGCACAGCCATAGTTGGATTCACGGCCCATCTACAACATGTGGAATATTAAACAAGAGGACCAAAATGGCACTGAATAGCTCACCTGATTATCTTCGCAAAGATGAAAACTGTTTAAAAAAAGCTTATAATTCATAACAGAATGAGATCACGCAGTCGATGGTGCAATATCACAAATTACTGCACCCGCGTTAAGGTGTATATGGTGGGGATATCGATGGTTTCCACGTTATGACACAGGTACTATGTCCCAAGGGGTGTGAACTATGTCAGAAGGGGTGGAGATGAACCCCGGCAATGCTGGTGGGATGGTTGTATCCGTCTGTTCATGCCCAGTGAGTGTATATGTTATGCTCAAAATGAGAAGATGGTCAATTCAAAATTGCTCTGCGCAACGTAAGAATTTTTAAAACGCGTGACATTATCAGAATTCTCAAACTGCGCGGTTCAATTCCGGAATCGTCCGTGCGCACAGTAGGAATTAGCACACGTTAGGGATATTTTGGTTCTAGTGGTTAATTGTAATACTGACGGCAAAGGCCTTCGTTAATAATGCTGGAAGAACTTGTGGCTCAAACATTTTGCTTGTATGTAAAATAAAAGCAATAACGTATGTTTAAATTGCAAGTATATGCGTGATGCAACATGTGTTTATCTCCTTATTGTCTATAAAATGTATATTAATATCCACTATTTATTAAGTATCATTCAAATATTCAAATGTCATTTATAGCAATACCATAAACTGGTAATTTGTTCTCAAACGGTCTGTGTTAATGATTGTTTTTAGTACAGTTGGCAGATGACAAATGTTCTGGACAATAAGACAATTTGACATTTAATATATGTGTATACCTTATCAGTATAATGCTTTAATACATATGATTAAAACATGCAAATGCAATTAGTAGTAGTAGTTGTAGCTTTAACACCTGACACATTTATTGAGCAATTGGCGTGTTTGTTATTTGACAGATGTTCAATGTTTGACTTCTTTTGTATATGCCAGTATATACGCTATAATCTCTAAAAAATGTCCAATTTGACCGTTATTAGAAATATTATTGTCTGTGTCGCGTTTTGTTTTTAATTTTTAGCCGGATTGCATAGCAAATCCAGGCTTATGGTCTGGCGATTTCCGTTTATTTTCTCGCAATCCGGCGTTTGCACCACTGTGCTTCACTTGTTATATTTTCTTAACCATAATGTATCTCCTTATTTTAGTAATATAAATCCGCTGTTTGAGGGCTTCAGCTTGTTTTGTCAATAATTAAGTTCATGTTAATTATTTACCAAACCAAACTAAGATTTTTTTTTATGCACTTTATCTTTTATAACAGATGGATAATACAATTAGGCAGAAGTAAATAGGTTTCAAACACTATATTCCTTTTCAAATCCCAACACAAATTCATACTTTACGCAAAATATTCTTAAATTGCGCCGACACTTGGTGCATATCTTTATCGATTAACCCATTGCGCAATTCCGGAATAGTCCTGCACAATTCCGGAATCGTCCATATTCTCACATTGCGTATAACAAGTTACATATATATGGTTATATGGTGTGGAGCTCAACGTTTATCCAAGTTAAGACCAATGTACTACATGTCCCTAGTGGGGACGGACCCTGGGCCTGTAGTGGTTGGATAGATGTATCCATCTGTTTATGCTCAGTAAGTGTATAGCTGTGGTTTCCGAGAAAAAAGTTAACTCTTTTAAGGTTTTTGCCTATACAAGTTTGTGTGAAACATGTGACCTCTGCGGTGGTACCAAAGTTGACCCCATGGTCACGATTTCAACAAACTACATGTGACCTCTGCAGTGGTACCAAAAGTGACCCCATGGTCACGATTTCAACAAACTTGATAGAGAATCATAAGCTTATGGTACATGCACAATATTAGACCTAAAGCTGTACCTCTCATACTACATGCAATATATGAGAGCTCTAACCTTGTGTCTCAGAGGAGAAGATGTTTTCATTTTGTATCTGTATAAGTCTATATAAAACAAGTGATCGCTGGGGCGTGGTCAAATTTAACGTCAATGTCGCCATTTAAAAGTTGGTAGAGGACTAATGGTAAATGCGTAATATTAAACCTCTAGCTCATGTAGTTTCAAAGAAGAAGATTTGTTTAAGATTTCCAATACAACATTATGTAAAACCATGACTCCTGGGCCGAATTTGACCTCAGGGTCATCATTTGAACAAGCTAGGTAGTGAACCATAAGCTGATACTACAGGTTATATATAAAAGCTCTGTGCCTTGAGTTTTTAGAGAAGAACATGTTTCAAGGTTTTCCCTATGCTAACAATACATATGACCAAGTATCAAAGACATGAAGTGAGACAATCACATAAAGTTAACTGAGGTTAAGTTACCTAACCAAGGTTAAGTTTGGGGAAAATAATGCAAAATATGACCTTGACCTTGGTATTTTTTTGTCGTTCAGAGATGTCCACCAATGCCAACAATACATATGACCAAGTATCAAACAAAGAAATTTAAGTTAAAAAAAGCAAACTCATACGGCTCATATTTCTATCCGGTGCAAGCATCGGAATTTAATAAATAAAATCTGATCCCTTCGAACTCGAGAAGACACTTTCCGTCAGTTTTGTCAACACAGAACCAAATTCGACACAGAACACAGAACTTATGTTCATAAATGCACTTACACCATGTACACTCAACAGAACTGTTTCCAAAACCCCTAGTCCATCAGTGCTTTCAGCACTTTGATTTAGCTCTACTGGCCGAAGGCTAGCCGAGCTTTTGCGATGCTGAGTTGTCCGTCGTCCGTCGTTAACTTTTGTCTTGTTAAGACGATAGGGCTTTCAATTTCATCCGATCTTTAACAAACTTTAACAGGTCGTTAATATCAATAAAAGCTCGGACAAGTTCGAAAACCAGCCAGATCGGACCAGTTACAGCAGAGTTGCCCTTGATTTAGTTAAAAATGCTATATTTTGCCTCATTAAGACGATAGGGCCTTCATTTTTTCATTTTTCGTCCGATTTTTAGCAAACTTTACCAGATTCCCAATTCCTCCCCCCCACTGCCCCAACCCTCCCTTTAAACGGCAAAAGCAGAAAATATATACTTTTAGGGGATGGTAATGAAATACATAAGACAATGTATACATGATAATGTATGTTATAGCAAAGTATTTAAACACACAATATTGCTTTTGCTTGACAGTGAAAATTGTCCCAATTTAAGGCAAAATAATGTGAATTTTCCCAATTGAATGGGTACCGGTACCATTCCCAAAATGCTGGGAAAAAATGCTGAAAACTAGCATCGATAGGGGAGTTAGGCAT
Organism: Cyrtodaria siliqua; assembly: GCA_037043455.1. Classification (NCBI taxonomy): domain Eukaryota; kingdom Metazoa; phylum Mollusca; class Bivalvia; order Adapedonta; family Hiatellidae; genus Cyrtodaria; species Cyrtodaria siliqua. The sequence goes on along the minus strand of JAWPHD010005625.1, from coordinate 39,457 downwards.
ACAGTTTCCTTGGAAATGGAAGCCAATACATGTATTTTGTTTATATATGTGTCTCAATAACCTGATGTTTTAAACATATATAAATTCCAATTTTATTCTTCAGTATTTTAAATATGTACACACAACTTTAAAGTAAAATTGATGTTGTTTAAATAAGTGAACAGTGTAAATTTTAACAGATTTGATAAAAGCAAAGAAACATCTGTATACTGTTGTTCTGTGTGGTAAATCTCATTTTTGTTGTTTTCCAAACTGTTTCAGAAAACCATGTGATAAACACAAACTGTTCTGCAGACCACAACAGGTAATGTATAACTCAATTATGTGTTTTGAAATCAGCAGTTTAATTAACATGTCGCCAGTTGTCAATCATTTATCCATTTGAACCAATCAAACCAATACTATACCTCCGACAAACAATAACACGTGCAACATATAATAAAGCATGTGCGGCTGTATTATGATATAACCTATTGTCATTATACTCCGACATCAACAATAGGGCGGAGATATCTAAGTATTGGCGACGTTAATTTCTGAGACGAATTTATTTTTCGAGTTTGTAACTAACTATTAGATGCAGTTATCAAACTTCTAGATGTTGCACAGACAGGGCATCATAGTGAACTGCATCAGCATGCTGATATCGTGTTGTTTGCAAAATGGGCGTAACCGGATCGTTATAAATACCAAAATTGATAGTTCTTACTTGTAACAATTTCTGAAATTACTATTGCATTTTAATTAATGAGGAGAAATAACAACAGAAAATTTTGCCGTAAACACTGGGTAATTTAGATCCTTATTCTTCAGGTAAACAATATTTAACTTTTTGAAAGAATGTACAGTATGCATATATTTGGGGTTTACTGTCATTTTTAACAATCTTTCATTGCTATGCTAAACTTTATAGTGCTTCCACACTGGAATACCATGCCAGAGAAACCTGACATGGTACCCCACCTCGTCACATACTGACACCGGGCCAACAATTCCTAGCACTACTGTTTATATGCTGAGCGTCTAACAAGCGAGATACTAATACCATTTTTTATAAAGCCTTAAGGCTTTGATTTTACCTGGCACGACATCCTGCATGCGAGCAATCTGCCATTATGCCACCATTATAAATAACCTTAAAACTGTACCTTTATTTTCAACAGGAAATCTCTGTGCTGCAAGATGGCAATGGAGTTTGACAATTATATAACATCGGGCAAGAGGTGGTTTTGTCACGTGGATGACGATAATTATGTGAATGTCGACCACCTCGTGGCCATGTTACGTCGCTATAATCACACGGACGACTGGTACCTGGGCAAACCCAGTCTTAATCACCCTATAGAAGTGATGGACCGGGCACATCCTGGGGTAAGCTTCACAGTTCACATTCAATTTCGGTTATTTACGGGCAAACCAACTTTTATGCATCATAGAGAGGTCATGGATTGGACACATCCTGTCAGTTTGGGTTAGGGGGTGTTCCCCGTTGACAGTTTCGGTTTCCTTATGGGCAAACCAAGCCTCAGTCATGGATTGGACAAACCGAGCCTCAGTCTTGGGTTGCGCACTTCCTGGCGGCAAGCAGGGACACAGTTGTCATTTCATGTTTATTACTAACAGGCAAACACAGTCACAAGCATTCAAGCATTGTAGAGGGGTCATGGGTTGGGGCACATCCTGTGGGGGTGGTGGGTGGGGTTGGTGGGCGGGGCTTCACCGTTGACAACTGTTGTTACATACATGCAACTCCAGTCTCAACCAGTCTAGAGAGGTCATGGATAGAGGCACATTCTGTGAGTCAGGGGCTTTACAATTGACATAAATGTTGTGACTTACAGGCAAACTCAGTCTTAACCATTCTAGAGGGGTCATGGGTTGGGGCACATCCTGTGGGTGTGGAGCTTCCCAGTTGATATAACTGTTGTGCAACCCCAGTCAACATACAGTAAGGTCATGGATCGGACCAGACCTGGGATCGAGCTTCTCCGGCGACATTCGTTAATGATTGCCAAAAGTTAAATATTGTCACCAAATTTACCATGTAAACATGTTTACAACATATTATGTTGTCATTAAAACCCATAATAAAATAACAGAGAACCAATTCCGATATATATAAACAATAAACATGATATATATACAGTTAAATGTAACGTTTAATGGTATGTAGGCAAGCAAGCAAAAACCTTTAAGATATATGATGTTACTTTTGTGACATTTATCTTCCCTAAGGCTTTTTGTAAAGCAGTATGCATTATGTATCTAACCACAGAATTTGAAACTAAAATTAACATCTTGAAAATGTAGATTTCAGTTAGTCATGTCTTCTTAAAGGTACACATGGCACTCTTGATGTATTGTTTGAGTCTGAAATGGGTACTTTGCTTCATAGATTCAATGTTAGCTCTACTTTTAATAAATCTGCCAGTAAAATGGTTAATACTCTAATTTCGAGGGAACAGTGCATTAGGCAGAAATTCAGAACTGGGTGTGCAAATATGCAAACAGAGTGTGCAAAATAATTTGCTAACAAGCGTGACACGCCAATTTGGGACGGGTAATTTATTTTCACAGATAAAGGTGAAAAAGGTGCATTTTAGATCATCTGTCTTCTATAAATGTATACAAAACGTAACACTATTGAGAAAATAAGAGTTAGGAAGCGTTGTTTAGCCAAAAAAAACATATATTTTACCCCACCCACTCCTCCAAATATTGCCCGCGATTTTTCAAGAACGGCCGTGCAAAAGACGGCTGCATGGCTAGTTAATACACTGCGAGGGAATACTACTTTATCAGTAAAATGTATAGTAACGACATAAATTGCATATACAACTTATTGATGTTTGTTTTTGTTTTTCTTACTTTTTAAAAGGAGTTGTTAAATGGTAAGCCCAGTTGTACACTGGAATTATTGTAACTCTGTTTTTAAATATATTTTTGTAACTCATTTTGTTGTTGTTATTGTGACGTGATATTTTCCATGTCTTAGCTTATGTTTTGTTTTGATGTGTAGTTGTCTCTCATAGTTCAAATCTGAAAATTTTTTTGTCAATTTGTATGTGTAAATATTGCATTTTATAGTTGTAAATTGTTGGGTAGTTTTAAAAGTGAACATTATTTTTCTTCCTAAAAATTCTTATGAATTAAAATGTAAATGTACAAGTCTGTGTTGAATAAAAACAATTGTGAATTTGATTTAAAAATGCTGTTAAACCCCAGCGGGCGGTAGTCGCTACATACATTAGGTGTTCACTGCAGTTAGTATTTCGTCTGCTTAAAGATAAGGGTTTTAGCATTCTGACCAATCACTTATCTTATTTTTACAGGTACAGCTATTAATTTTAAAATTTGACAGGAAGCTTTGTTCTGCTAAGTTTAGAAAATAAATACACAAGGTTATATAATTATTTTGATATATCTGTATAGAGTAATGTTTTGTGTATTTACCTGCCAAATTTTATGGTTTAAAAATCCTTTATTATTTAGAAATTTGTGATTAAACCTCTCTGAGTAACATTATGTATAAAATGATCAGAAAAGTTTGTCTTGGGCCATTTTATGTTTTTTATACTCGAGCCTTGCCTTTAAGTAAATGTGAATAAAGAAACTGCCTTTGAATACCAAACACAAGAAATGTTAAAATTCAAGTTAGTTATTGTAGTAATTTATATGTTTGTTTGTATGGTGATTTACATCATTTTCAACACATGTAAGGTTATACATAACCTTCATTTTTTGTGGCGGAGGCAGACCACCCAAGTTTCCTGGGTAGAACCAGTACTGTACACCTCCCACCATCTGTAAGAGTCGACACTTCCTCACAAGTCGAACTCCCAATGGGATTCGAACCTGAATTTATATGTGTAAGCTACGTGAAACTGTCAAGTGTGATCCCACTCGTAGCCATATCGAGAGGAATTTTGTGCTGCCGGAACACAATTTCATTTCTGCACAATGGCTTCTGAAGGATTGCACCTACTGTCTTCAAACTTCATAACTTCTTTGTCCTTGATGAGTGGATGACTCCTATTGATTTTGGTGTCAGTAGGTCTAAGGTCAAGGTCACTGATAATCGCAAGGCCTGCAATTGGAGTGTTCCAGGCAACATTCTGTCTTCCAGCACTGTCAGTAGTCTTAGGATCCGTGCTTCCAGTAACAGAAGATTATGTTTTGCTGGATTTGTTTCTGCATTCAGTGTTGTTAGTACTGTAACTTATGTTTTGTAGTCTGTCTGTTTGTCTTCAACTTCTTTTATCGTTCATGTTCCTGTATTGTGATGGTTTGAGAGGCAAACTGTTGTAAATTCAAAAATATTTTGCTACCAAAATTGTTTTAGACTAAGCCTAAAGCATGGATGTATCCAGGAGATGTGATACAGCCTGAAACAGGGGTGGATCCAGGGCTTGTGATAAAGCATAACTCAGGGGCAGATCCAGGGCTTGTGATAAAGCATAACTCAGGGGCAGATCCAGGGATTGTGATAAAATCTAAATCGGGGGTAGATCCAGGGCTGGTGATAAAGTCTAAAGCAGGGGTGTACTCAGGATTTTGGGTTGGGAATACAAAAAAACAAAAAACAAAACACTTTAGATTTTTAGATTATTGAACATTCACAGTGGTCAACTTTTCTCCAACTTTAGGCACAGCAAGACTGCTTAATGTGCAAAATCTTATATTTTCTTTTTATGCCACTGATTGGAAGCATATAGTAATCGCAACGTCTGTCCGTTAGTTTGTTCGTCCATTCGAAAAAAATCCGATCTGTACAATAATACATCAACGGTCAAGGTCACACTTGGAGGTCAAATGAGTAAAAATCACTTTTTGGGGGCATTTGTCATTTTACTGTTGACATTTCTTGTTGTATTATGTTTATTAAAAGATTTTTTTCAGGTTTGTATTTAATAATCTTCAGACCATATCAAAAAAAAATTATATAGAAACAGAGATCTAAGAAGTATATTTATTTGGTGTATTATGTCTCACAGAAATAATTAATGAATATTATAATCATAGATTTTTTGGGCTTTTTATTTCCACATGGTTGTGTCAAATTGTGTGTTGAATGTATTTAAGAGAGTTTTCATTAAACCACTGTCTTATATACATATTTTACTTCGGTGAAATAAAGGAATCTGCATTCTATATTATATTATTTTCAAAAAAGTTCAATACTTTTTATTTATTGTTTCAGCAACGGTTTGCATTTTGGTTTGCAACAGGTGGAGCTGGATTTTGCATAAGTCGAGCGCTGGCACTAAAAATGATACCTTACGCAGGGTGAGATATTTATGTTTAAACGTGTGTTGTTCTGAACTAAAACTGTATTGTTTATCAACAGTTAAAAGGGACTGGAGATGAACTAGAAAAATATTGGGGGTTGATCAAAATACGAGTAAAACCATCATAATGTTTTTCAGTTGCATATTCAATGTAAATATGCACTTAACTAGGCCTCGTCTAGTTTTTGGTGCATTAATCAGTAACGTTAATTCATAATGCTTTCATGTTTTAAATTTGTGTTTAGTGTATATCAATCCCCCAACGTATGCATTAATGGTAGTGTTGGGAATCGGTTGAAAATTCATAATCGATCATCAGGATTTTCAACCAACCGATGATCGATCATTAATCGATTAAGCATGACTGCCATATAAGACACCAGTGTAAGCCTTTCTCTGACTATAATGAAGAAAAGTAACACATTTTTTGTATATTCTGGTCATTAAGCAATTGAATGAAAATGACCAGACATTTATTTTAAGAATAAATTGTGATACCCCTTTAGAGATATATATATATATACTTACCTATTGCAAAATTAAAACTTATTTCAATCTCTTGTACATTTTAGTAAAAGAGAATGACACATTTTATAATTTTGCAACAACCGAGTGAACTCGATCATGAAAAATTGTAATCTATTAATCCGGAGAAAGGCTTAACTGACAGATGCTCGATGAAATCGATTAATCGGACCAGCACTAATTAATATTGAATTTAACAAGAGTGGTCATGTTTTCCACTCCAGACATTTTCACAAATGATAATTCAGCCAAGCTTTATAACGTGGCTTATTTCATGCATGTGCACATCTCATATGAAACTGAAGCACATTATGAGGGTTTTCCCATGTATTTGTATTGACACCAATTACTCTTTCTAGATTGCCTATAGTCCCTTTAAAAGAAAATTCATTTATAATATATATATAAAGTGGTCATAAGTGACCTATCTGAGGTGACTATTGACTTTACAAGCATACAATGGTACGAATGCATTCCAGACAGATGAAACAATAGCAATGAGAGAAAAGTTGATCTATATTTAAAATTTCTGGCTAGAAACATGATCCAATAACTTGCGAGCAGACGGAGTACAAATATTTGTATAAAGGAAAGTAGAATTGTATAGAAGTTTCAGTGTTAATAAAGAATTGAGTTGAATGTTGTTTTACAGTTCATCAACACAGTATAGGTTATTAAGAGCCCCTGTGTGGTTGCCGGGGCAGAATACAACCACTGCAAATCCCGCTAGAGGTAGAGGGGTATAACCTCCCCCCCCCCAACCCCCACCCCTTCATGTTCATTTTGTCATTTTTTATCATGCTCATTCAAGGTCTTCTTCATGACATTGCATATGCAAATGTAGAAACGTGGCTCCATCATAAATGGAGTGTCTACAATAGAATTTGCAGCAACTCTGCAGTTCTGCAGGTTAGAAGGTTCTCGACCAATTCACCATATGTTTATCTAGATGTAAATGGAGATGAGCCTGGTATGTTCATCCCTGTTTGGCGCCATATAACCTTTCTTGTGTTGGTGCGCCGTAAAACCCCAGTTCAATTCAGTTATTAAGAGCCATCCCAGAGAGAGGGAAAGACGCGTAGGAATCGAGTCACCTACCCTAGTCTTAATAACAAATAGATTACTTTAATATGCGTTGAGATTTGCTCTGATACACATGACCTTACCTGACGGACGAATCTAAGGGAAAGTGTCTTGCCCAAGAACACAAAGATGAAACTCGGTGGGCGCTGGCGAAGCTTAGACCAAGGTTTTCCCGTTACCAAGTCTGACGTCATATATACACAGGGAAATAAGTTTAGCAAGTTTTTGTTGCACCCTGGAAATAATACATTTTTGGTTTTAAAAAATCAAGAAACTACTGTCATAGACACCATGTTTTATTAAACACACATCAATAACAATCGAACATCCTGATGACGTAATGAATAAATGAACGTAGGGGTCAAGCCCGTAAAGCCCCAAAATGTCGGTATGTCTTGTTTACAGTATTATTTCATCTAAAAAATTTGCTAAACTTTCCCCCCTCAGTAGATATCTATTAGGCTATGCCAGCTCTAGAATAATAAATACAATATCTAAAATGTGCAGCTAAAGGTTATTTAAGAAATAATAAATATATACCTGTGCTTTATCGGTGAATAAAATACAGTTAGGAGTTAGCACGAGTGATTTAATTACTCGCATCCGAACGACTAACTGTATTTTATTCACCGATAAAATACAGGTACATATTTATTATTTCGATTCTAACAACAATAACCCCATTGTTTACGCTATTGTTTAGTTACCCTAAATTAAACGATTTAATGCCCTGCATTCATCAAAGGAAATGTCACCGACCATGCTACAAGTTCATTTCTAATAATAAATTGGTATAACAGTCCCCAGCATTACATATTGGAAACGTTCTGCCTTGAATTTGGTCCTCACCACTTAGAACATAATATATACCATGAAACTACATAAATATAGTCAGCATATGTATGGTTGTGCTGGGCAGTATTTATTTATCTCCCGTCCGATTCTGACTGCTTCCCTTTTCACAAGTTATATTTACCTTTGTATTTTTAATCAGGGGTGGGAGACTGCAGCGTGCCGGAGAGCAGATACGACTGCCAGATGACTGTACTATAGGCTATATTATAGGTGAGACAATGTTATGTCACATAAGTATCGACGGAGATGTCTTTTGAAGGCGTCTGTTTGAGTACTGGTTTGATGTAAAATTCATTTCTACCCACTGGTACAAAATCTTAATCTGTAGTATAATAGGATTATTATCAGAGTAACATGTTTATGGAAATTTGTATTACCTCAATTGGACATGCCATATATGCAGGATCTAACGGGACGTGAAGCTTTAGTCTCGAGTGTGATCATGGAGATGGTATATCCACAAGACGTGATGCAAGCTTCAAGAAGACTAGTAATGGTCCTTTTGTTATATAACTTCATAAGAATGCTTATGTAAAACATTATGGCGCATTAGGCTAGTTTATACACAGGTATGCGACAACATCACACAGCATCATGATCTATTTTTAGTAGGATAGTGAAACAGAGTCAGAAAACTTTAGTAGTGCTGCAGGTTTATGTACATTGTCTGAAAATAAAGGTACTGGGTATTATATATTGTTTTATATAAATATAGATATTTACATTTAAGTTCTTAACCCGCTAAGCACGACTATAATAGCCTGCGTTCATTGTAAACCCAGATCATCCTGCGAGTAACTCGAAGGCTGATGAGGGTTAACAATGTCTGGCTGCTGATCAGTCATTATGTCCGCAAAGCACCCCTTTTAACATAAATGGAATGATCTTAATTCAAAGAAAGAAAGTCTGTTATATATATGTAGCGGGTTAAGGTTTAATAAGTAATGTTTTCCAAAGCATTGCACTAAGACTTTCCACATGTCATGGAAATTATATCTTGCTATTATTGCTAAATATAAAATGCTGATTTTATTGTTTGTAGAGTATCTACTTCATAAAGAGCTTACTGTGATACCAGAGTTTCATTCTCACCTTGAGGCTTTGTGGCAAATACATGACCTAAAACATCAGGTATATATGCATTATTGATGTTGTGTATCGAATTCATTTCCAACTTTAAAGTAATTAAGTATGGTACAACCATTTTTACAAACCATCACAAACTTCTTTTGCATGCCAACTTACACTCAGGATTGTATATTTGTACAGAAATAACAACTGTGACACAGACACTGCTTTTTATTGTTCGTTTAAATGGTGTTTTACTTCTTTTTAGCACATGTTAGGCCATATATGGCGGTCTACTGGCGGAGGCCAGCAGAGCTTATGGGATGCCGAGTCGTTCATCGTCCGTCCATCGTTAACGTTTGCCTTGTGAACACAATAGGGACTTCATTATTAATCGAATCTTTACGTTTGTCATGACATGCTGTATGACCTTGACCTGCTGTTCATACTTTACTTCCACATTTCTCACAATAATTGTCATACAGATTTCAAACTTTAAAACACACTTCTGTACATTATAGAAACATGTTCAAACTATAAAAAGGTCAATATGAATTTTGTACTCTGATAATAAATAAGATTTCTCTCAAACTTCATGTACACTAATATCAACATGTCCTACTGAAAGAAGGTCAAAAAATAAGAATGACCTTGACATACTTATTGACTATTGAGAAAACAAATATATAGCAGACAGTGCTAAATTAGGTCATCCATGTCCCACTGAGTTTCAAAATTACCCTTGGCTTTGGCAAAGGGGTGTCAAGCCAAATGGATGGTGCTTTAGACAGAAAAAATATCTTCAGAAATACATCAGAATATAAAATGAATGATATGTTTATAATACTGATGCGTGTTGTAAAAGGTAACATGCATAACAGACTGTATTTTTCATTAATAATTGATATATTAAAATACTGTTTCCGGATGATCTTCAAATGTCCGATCTGTTTTATATTTCAGATAACTTTCAGCTATGCCACAAACAATAATCGGCAGGACAATGTCATTACTGTTCCGGGATTCTCGGATGAAAAAGATCCAACAAGGTTTGTGTTGATTTAATACTAACTGTGGCTTAATTGAACTATTGCATTCATTTAGTTGTTTAGATGAAAAATCTATGTGATATTAAAGGAACATGGCGAAGTGGTGTCATAAAAAAGGGCCCTAACCAATAATTTTTGTTTGCTATCTTTTAGAATATTTTTCTTAAAATTTCATAAGGTTTTTTATTCCTTCATAAATAATCTACCGACTGTAGCTTATGAAATCCTTGGTTGAAAACAGTAGCGTCTCCGTGGCCGTATTGTTAACGACGTTGCGTTGTAAACTGTCGCCTCTCACTGCTGCAGGTTTGAATCCCACTGGGAGCTTGACTTGTAAGTGAGGAAGATTCGATTCTTACGGATGACGTGGGGTATACAGTACTGGTTCATCCCAAGGAAATCTGGGTGGTCTGCCTCCACCACAAATCAAAAAAAATCGACCGGCATATATAACCTTACATGTGTTGAAAATGACGTAAAACACCATACAAACAAATAAACAATTGGTCGGAAACAGCAATCAAAATTATATTTAAAAGGCACTAACTCGCCAAATAATGGCAAAATTACACTACAAAATCCTGTCGAGGTGTTCAGGTCATATGATAATTAATGTATATGTGCCAATTAAAAGTATAGGTTTATTCATGGATTCTTAAAATGTCCATATGCATAAAATGAATTATGAGTTAGCCCAACTGTTGTATATTTGTAGATATATTTTTTTATACACTGTTTAGAATTGTACATAAAAGTTGTTAAAAAGTTATCAGTTCCATCTTCAAGCATGTATGCACACTAATATTAACTTTTATACTCGTTCTAAAAAAAAATTTATATTGACAGCAAGAAATGCTGAACACAATATTTGTAAACAAAATGTTTCCGATTCTTTGGTTGATACTGCTGCTGAGGTGGAATAGTCTGTTACCTCCCCTAACAATTCTTCAAAACAACCAGGTCCTCCATTTGGAAGCCTTTGTTTTATAATTCCTGTTTCTTTATGCCTATATGATAACATTAGTGTGATTAGCTCTACTGATCAGAGATCAGCAGAGCTTATGCCGTGGTGCGGCGTCCGTCGGCTGTCTGTCCGTAAACTTTTATTTGTAGCGACTTCACAGCTGAAACTACTGGATGGATATTCATGAAACTTTACAGAAATGTTGCCCATAAAGTCTAGTTGATCCTAGCAAAAATTCATGTTGATGTGAAATCCAAGATGGCCGCCAAAGCTAAAAATAGAGTTTTAAAATACAAGTTTGTAGCGACTTCTTCTTGAAAACTATAAGTGATATTGATATGGGACTTTTTCTAAAATGATCAGCATGACATGATGTTGATCCTAGTCAAAAATCGTTTTGATTCAACGTTAAACATGGCTGCCAGCGGCCATCTTTGTTTACATAGAGTTATATAGTAAAAACTTGTAGCGACTACTTCTCTGAAACTGCTTGGCGGATTGTCATGAAACTTTACAGGAATGTTGCTCTTGATGTCTAATTGATCCTATCAAAATTTCAGGTTGGCCGGAAATTCAAGATGGCCGTCACAGCTAAAAATAGATTTTTAAAAAATAAGTTTGTAGCGACTACTTCTTGAAAACTATAAGTGATATTGATATGGGACTTTTTCTAAAATGATCAGCATGACATGATGTAGATCCTTGTGGAAAACTATTTTGATTCGACGTTAAACATGGCTGCCAGTGGCCATCTTTGGTTACATAGAGTTATATAGTAAAAACTTGTAGCGACTACTCCTCTGAAACTACTTGGAGGATGTTCATGAAACTTCACAGGAATGTTGCTCTTGATGTCTAGTTGATCCTAGAAAAATTTCAGGTCACAGCTAAAAATAGATTTAAAATAAATAAATTTGTAGCGACTACTTCTTCAAAACAATAAGAGATTATGATATGGGACTTTTTCTAAAATGATCAGTATGACATGATGTTGGTCCTTGTCGAAAATCGTTTTGATTTGACCTTAAACATGGCTGCTTTGTTTACATAGAGTTATATAATGAAAACTTGTAGCGACTACTTCTTTGAAACTACCTGACGGATTTTCATGAAACTTCACAGGAATGTTGCTCTTAATGTTTTATTGATCTTAGCAAAATTTCAGGTCGGCCGGAAATTCAAGATGGCCGCCACGGTTAAAAATAGATTTTCAAAAAACAAGTCTGTAGCGACTACTTCCTGAAATCAAAATCAATCAGTAGAGCTTCAAGGTCATTGACCTCTTGTTTTTATTTGCTTCTGTATTTTATTTCGAGGATTTGAATCTGAAAATCACAGTAGTTTTGCAAACAATATTTTGTTTCATACCAGATTCATGCATAATAATAACCATTTGTTACCTATTTTCCTGCTTGTATATAAGAACCATAAAGTCCAAGTAATCCAACTCTTTGTTCAAAGTCAGACATCTAAATTTATGCAAGGGAGACTATTTTGACAAGGGCATGAACAGACAATTTCCTCCCATTCAAACCACAATATTATGAAGCATTCAAGACCTTATTAGAATGTACTGTTCATGTCTTCATGATATAGGTTCCTGTCCATCCACTGCCATCTACACCCATTTATCAAGGAATGTATGGAGGATAGATGACACAGGCTTACGTCTGCTAGACCACCAAATGTTCCGCCATTACAGACCTATCAACTTTAACTACTGCAAAATTGCTGCTAGACCACCAAGTGTTCCGCAGTTACAGACCTAGCAACTTTAACTTCTGCAGATGTGCTGCTAGACCACCAAATGTTCCACCATGACAGAAGTATTAGCTGTATATTCTGCAGACGGGTTGTGAGACCACTGAGTGTTCCACCATGAAAGACGTATTAACTGTAATTTCTGCAGCTGAGTTGCTAGACCACCGAGTGTTCCACCATAGTGGAATAGGAGGTGTCGAGAGCTCTTTATCATTTTTATTTCCTTTTAGTGAATGATAAAAAAATTCGGTACTGCATATTCTCATATTCTTAGTATAACTCCAAAACCATGGATCTCTTGTATTGAAATAGTACTTGATAATTATGTTGTTTCTGTCAAAGGATCATTCCTTATAAACTATGGAACAAATCGATTAACTTGCTGTGATAAAATATGTTATAAACAAATGTAATTGATTTTTGAATTACTGATTTGATATATATGTAAACTTGAATGTAGGATTTGAAGTATGTATGTGCATGAACTATTGATTGGGAAACTAGTTGAGTTACAGATTAATACACAATTGAGTTATTGATTTGTTGCTTGAATTGTTCATTTCTGATAAATACTTGAATTGTTGATTTGTGACCAATATTTTAGTTGATTTGAGATCAATAATTGAATTATTGATTTGTGACCAATATCTGCATACAAAGGAGATCACTCTTTGATTTATGACCAATATCTGCATATATATGAGATCATTTACTGATTTGTGACCAATATCTGCTTATATATGAGATCACTTATTGATTTGTGACCAATATCTGCATATATATGAGATTACTCACTGATTTGTGACAGCTATCTGCATATATATGAGATGACTTATTGATTTGTGACCAATATCTGCATATATATGAGACCACTTACTGATTTGTGACCAATATCTGCATATATATGAGATCACTCGTTGATCTGTATATATATATGAGATCACTCACTGATTTGTGACAGATATCTGCATATATATGAGATAACTTACTGATGTGTGACCAATATCTGCATATATATGAGATCACTTACTGATTTATGACCAATATCTGCATATATATGAGATCACTCGTTGATCTGTATATATATATGAGATCACTCACTGATTTGTGACAGATATCTGCATATATATGAGATAACTTACTGATGTGTGACCAATATCTGCATATATATGAGACCACTTAATGATTTGTGACCAATATCTGCATATATAGGAGATCACTTACTGATTTGTGACCAATATCTGCGTAGATTTGAGATAATTAACTGAATTAATGATTTGTGACCAATATTAGAGTTAATCTGAGATCTATATTCAAATGTGGGGTTGTGACAGTATATGAGTTAATTTGAGATCTTTATTTGAATTGTGGGTTGTGACAATAACTGCTGGACAGGAACTGCACACATGTATTCACTTTGACACTATCACAAGAGAAACTCCTACAAACAAGTGCCGTAAGTCGGTTAAGAAATTTACTGAATTCTGCCCCTTTTTCAACGTAGTTTCCAAATAATAGACAATGCCATGAAAAATGGAGCAGGCTGTCATCCTACAGCTCTTGTTTACAATCTAGCTCATCAATCAATTAGACTTTTGCAGCCCTCGTCATCGAACAAAACGACTGAACATTGTTACAAATTATAATTTTTATGGAGGTCATTCTTAGGAGTTGCTGGAAATTTTATATAGAAACTCCATTTACGTGGCTCCAGCATAAATGGAGTTTCGACGATAGAATTTCCAGCAACTCTGCAGTTCAGGGTGAGAAGGTTCTAGGCCCATTTTCCATATTTTATCTCGATGTACATGGAAGATGAGCCTGGCATGCTCATGCCTGTTAGGCGCCATATAACCTTTTCATGTGTTGGTGCGCCTTAAAACCCCAATTCAATTCAATTCTTACATTCAATAATGAATTGTACATGTTTAGCTTGATTATTCAAAGAAAAAGAGAGCTGATGCCTATTAACCATTGTTGTTGGCGTCTTCCGGTTTAATTAACATCAAAGTTGTTTGTCCTATTATAAGGGCTATTCCATTAAAACATACATGGGACCCCAGGGAGGCACTTTTGAAATTGAACACTCACCCATAGATGCAAAATTGAGTTTGAAGAACCAAATTGTGGAAAATAGGATTCACCCATAGAAGTTTATTAAATTGCCTTCCTGGGGGTCCTGGTGATGTTTTAATGGAATAGCCCTAAAAAACAAAAATACCTCATGGCTCCAATTTATTTTCATTGGACTACAAAAGTTTGTAAACGTTTTTTTTATTTTAGTTATCGCGACTACGCATAGATGTGTTCACTTTTCCTTCTCTGCTTTAATATTTATTTGCAACAATTTTTTATGAAAATGTAAATAATATCTAAAAGTTACTAGGTATTTATCTTAATCAGTTTTACTTATTTCTTGTTCATGCGTTTTCATGTGTTGTGAAAAACCCTTTATACTCTCTCAAAACCCCTTTATAATGTTGTGAAACCTTTTTGTAATGTTGTGAAAGACCTTTACAATGTTGTGAATACCCTTTATTTTGTTGTGTAAGACCTATATAATTTTGTGAAAGACCATTTTAACTTTTTTTTTTTTTTTTATATAAGATTTAAAACTAGTTGTTCGTAAATATGAGTCCCGTTTGGTTACGGGGCAAAGAATAGGGCCACTGCAGATCCCGTTGGAGGGGAAGGCAGAGGGGTAGAACCCCACAAATTAATGTTCATTTTATAATGTTTTGTTCAGGCTCATTAAAGGTCTTCATCATGACCCCTGCATTGTTTCTCGTGCCATCTCGCTCATATCACTAGAGCAGTGGCAGAAAAGCTATAATGTGGCTCCAGCGTAAATGGAGTGTCTACAATAGAATTTGCAGCAACTCTGCAGTTCAGGGTGAGAAGGTTCTAGGCCCGTTCTCCATATTTGATCTCGATGTACATGGCATGTTCATTCCTGTTAGGCGCCATTTAACCTTTCATGTTTTGGTGCGCCTTAAAACCCCAATTTAATTCAATTCATAAATATGATCTGCCCCGTGTGGTTGCCGGGGGCCCCGTTTGGTCACGGGGCAAAGAATACAGCCACTGCAGATCCCTTTGGAGGGGTAGGCAGAGGGGTAGAATCCCCCCAAATTCATGTTCATTTTATCATTTTTTGTTCATGTTCATTAAAGGTCTTCATCATGATCCCTGCATTGTTTCAGATGCCATCTCGCTCGCATCAAAAGAGCAGTGGCAGAAAAACAATAACGTGGCTCCAGCGTAAATGGAGTTTCTACGATAGAATTTGCAGCAACTCTGCAGTTCAGGGTGAGAAGGTTCTAGGCCCATAATCCATATTTTATCTCGATGTACATGGAAGATGAGCCTGGCATGTTCATGCCTGCTAGGCGCCATATAACCTTTTCATGTGTTGGTGCGCCTTAAAACCCCAATTCAATAAATATGATCTCTGTAGTTCGAAATTCATTTATGATGACATTAGGTAATTCCAAGTTGAATACCATTGTGTGCAAATCAAAATATTTACATACATTTTCAAGGAGATACTGTGCATTCAGTAGAAAATTCCACTGTCTCAAAACTACACTGATGGTGTTTGTGTTTATAGCACGTTTTTAGGTTGTTATCAAACATTTTCTTTGTTTTTAGCTCCCCGTGTGGTTGCAGGTGTAGAATACAACCACTGCAAACACACCGTCACATGCAGAGGGGTAGGACCCCCCCATTCATATTCATTTTGTCATTTTTTGTTCATGCTCATTAAAGGTCTTCATCATGACCCCTGCATTGTTTCAGGTGCCATCTCGCTCACATCACTAAGAGCAGCGGCAGAAAAACAATAAACGTGGCTTCAGCGCAAATGGAGTTTTTACGATATAATTTGCAGCAACTCTGCAGTTCAGGGTGAGAAGGTTCTAGGCCCATTTTCCATATTTTATCTCGATGTTCATGACCCCTGCATTGTTTCAGGTGCCATCTCGCTCACATCACTAAGAGCAGTGGCAGAAAAACAGTAAACGTGGCTCCAGCGTAAATGGAGTTTTAACGATAGAATTTGCAGCAACTCTGCAGTTCAGGGTGAGAAGGTTCTAGGCCCATTTTCCATATTTTATCTCGATGTACATGGAAGATGAGCCTGGCATGTTCATGCCTGTTAGGCGCCATATAACCTGTAATGTGTTGGTGCGCCTTAAAACCCCAATTCAATTCAATTCAATTATCTCGATGTACATTGAAGATGAGCCTGGCATGTTCATGCCTGTTAGGCGCCAAATAACCTTTTCATGTGTTGGTGCGCCTTAAAACCCAATTCAATTCAATTGTGTTTAGCTCTACTGGCCGCTTTTGCGATAACATTTTGTCTGGCGGAGGTGGCTTGGACGTGGGCGTGCATTAGCAACACTTTCTCTGAAACATCTGGGCCAATTTTACTCAAATTTCCAATGGATGGGCAATGGATTTTCTGAGTGGGCATTCGACATTCAAGATTCAAAAATAGACAAAACCTTAACCGATATTCGATATTTATCTCCAGAACCGCAAGATAGATTTTAGAATTGATCGCTAGCTATTAAACTATCAAGTTCGATATTTTTTTGCTTCATAAAAGTACAAATTACTGTGCCCAAGGGTTCCGAAGTTTGTATATGGAGATTTTGTACATTTTACATTAGACTTTAATATATAGGGGGAAAATCTGCTCCTTCTCCAGGGGTCACAGTTATACATACCAGTTATAAAGGAAAATCGTTAAAAAACCTTCTTCTCTGAAACTACATGTCAAAGCTAGAGGTTTAATATTGTGCATGTACCATCAGCTTATTGTCCTCTATCTAGTTTGTTCAAATGGAGACCATGGGGTCGTATTTGGCCCCAGCCCAGAGATCACATGATTTACACACTTATGTAGGGAAAAAAAATGGTTAAAATATTTTCTTCTCTAAAACCAGTTATACACATACTGAGCAACCATCCAGCCAGCATCGAACCAGGGGTCCGTCCCCACCCCTGGGGACATAGTTCCCGAGTCATAACTGGAAAAGGTTGAGATCCCTACCCCATACCCATATATATACTTACTGGGCATGAACAGATGGATACAACCATCCAACCAGCTTCAGCTCTGTGGTCTCTCCCCACCTCTTGGGAAATTGCCGCTGGGTCACAACTTGGAAACCATTGAGATTCCCACCCTATAACAATACATACACTTACTGGGCCTGAATAGATGGATACAGCCATCCTTCCAGCATCGGCCCCAGGGTCGTCCCCACTCCTGGGGACATAGCCCCTGGGTCATAACGTGGAAACCGTCAAGATCCCTACCCTATAACCATATACAGTTACTTGGCCTGAACATTTCACGGCAGGCGTGGGAATTTGTGATGATAAGCCATCGACTGCATGATCTCATTCTGTTTTGAAATTATAATCTTGTTTACCAAATTGTTCATCTTTGCAAAGATCATCAGATGAGCGATTCAGTGTCATTTTAGCCCTTTTGTTTAGAGCATGGAAGCTTTATTTTACACTTATTCCACCAAATGTGTAAAGCAAGTAGATGTAGTAGAGCAATTCAGGCCCTAGAGGGCCTCTTGTTTATCATTATCATTTGTCCACGCCTCATTATTGTTGGTGCTATAGCGACTTGAAAATACATGTAATGTGATTGTAAGAATTCACTTTTTTTTGCATTTATGCAGTTTTAATCACCATTAGTGAATGGTAGGTAGCTAATGCACTTTATGTAATTTGGTATTTTACTGTTTAAAACAACACCAAAATTGATCGGTAAAAAACAGTATAATTACATGTATCGGTATGCCAGTCATTGGTAATGTCTGCTTCGGCTAGCTGTAATTGTGTAAACCTTTATATAACTTATACAGCAGCATCATACGGTAATACAGTGCCATACTCATGTCATACTTATGCCATACTCATGTCATACTCCAGTGTCTACTATAGAATTTGCAGCAACTCTGCAGGTAAAAAGGTTCTAGGCCCATCCTCCATATTTTATCTTCATGTAAATGGAGGACGAGCCTGGCATGTTCATTCCTGTTAGGCGCCATATTATCTTTCATGTGTTGGTGCGCCCTAAAACCCAGTTAGATTCAATTAATTTCATATTCGCATAATCTTAAGAAGCAACTAATAGGTTTTAAATGGCTGGAGTTGCCATTAACTTCTCGGGCAGTTGTTAATTTTCTGCAGTTCAGGGTGAGAAGGTTCTAGGCCCATTTTCCATATTTTATCTCGATGTACATGGAAGATGAGCCTGGCATGTTCATGCCTTTTAGGCGCCATATAACCTTTTCATGTGTTGGTGCGCCTTAAAACCCCAATTCAATTCAATTCAATTAATTTTCTGAAACCATACCTGGTGTATTTTTATCTCCATGTAAGTGAGTTTTGGATGCAGAAAGTTCACATCAGTCTTGTTGTCGTGTACTGTGACCTATATCGTGTAGGGTGTGGTAAAACCCAATTCAGTTCATCTCATGCTCGTATTATACTACACATGTATATATTTTGTCAAATATTATTTACATATTTACTGAAACAGATTTGTTAAACTGTTAAACTTGTGTTCAGGCTTATATAATGAAGGACCAAGATTGTTTTTATAAATTCTATTATTTTAAAAATAAAACTTTATTGAAATACAACCACATTTGTTTGTAATTAGTACAATTCCCATTCCCTCATATCTGTTTAAAAAGTATTTGTCCACTATAGAAGAAACAGTTAATTTAAGTTTTAAATCAGCATGTTACATTTAAGGACTATTGGTCGGCCATCTTTTAAAAAAAGATCCAAAATGGATGGGATATGGTCAAGTGAAGCGGTCAACCAAATGCATGGGTAGTGTCAACCATACAGTATATGACAGTAAGTCCACACTATTGACGTGAACATAATATCAGAAATAATACTTATATGGCAGAAATTGTACCCTTTTATGTCCGAAAAGTTTGACAAAATTTTACTCGGAAGTTGTTCGGGTTTTTTATGTGAAATAAATTGGTCCATAGAATAGTCCATTTATCCAGTGAAAGCAGACATCATTTCTAAATAAAATTAGCCATTTTATCACATCATCCATATTTTATATGTGCAATTAATATATTCAAAGCATTTAATCCTTTTCCTGCTAAAGTCCCAATTTAAATAAAATGATCCAGTATAATAAAATACAGTTTACAAGTAGTTAAAATCGTTTACTACTAAATTATTTACGTTGTGGACCCAGATGTCTCATTAACTAAAAATGTTAAAACTACCGACCAATATCCCTTACTTGCATTCTATGTAAAACTCTGGAGCACATTGTAGCTTCTAACCTTTCCTCACACTTCAGAGAACATACTATCTTATATGATCTCCAGCATGGTTTTAGAGAAAAAAATTCATGTGAAACACAACTATTACAACTAACTGACAATCTCGTTAATAACACCGACTCTGGAAAACAAACAGATTTAGTACTACTTGACTTTAGTAAAGCATTTGGCAAAGTTAATCATTCCAAACTGATCTTCAAACTACAGGAGCACGGTGTATGCCCACAGGTGGTCAACTGGATACAATCCTTTCTTTCAGGCAGGAGTCGGACAGTGGTTCTAGAAGGCGAACAGTCCACTGCTGTTCCTGTAACTTCATGGGGTGCCCCAAGGGTCAGTTCTGGGCCCCCTACTTTTTCTTCTATACATAAATGACCTACCATCCAATATAAATTCACAAGTTCGCCTATTTGCTGATGATACAGCAGCTTACTTAATCGTCAATTCAATTTCCGATTGCAACACACCCCAACAAGATCTCCATCAGCTTGAAATCTGGGAAAATAACTGGGATATGGAATTCAATCCCTCTAAGTGCCAGGTTCTTCACATTTCAAAATCTAAAAACATTGTAAAGCATCAATATTATCTCCATGGCCATAGAAATCTATCTCACATGCAAAATATCTTGGCGTGGATATATCAACTGACATGAGCTGGAACGTCCACATTTCCAGGATCTCTACAACTGCAAATAAAACACATTGCTTTCTAGAAAGAAATATCACCACTAAAAACCAACAGGTCCATCAGCTTGCCTATAAAACTCTAGTGCTTCCACAAGAGGAATATTCATCAATAGTCTGGAGTCCTTATACAATCACCAACATTAATAAAATTGAAATGACCCAGAGACATCAAGAGACAAATGACATCAGATGGGTAAAGCACGACTTCTCGCCTTACTCAAGTGTCACTGCTATGCAGGAAAGTCTGGGATGGAGAACGCTTGCATACAGGAGACTTGATGCAATACTTGTTATGTTCTTTAAGATCTACCATGGTCATGTTGCTATTAATTTGTCTAATTATATTCAGAAACTCCTCAGAATGACAGAATCAATGCACCATTTAAGCTTTAGGCAGATGCAAGTCTCCAAAGACTATCAGAAATATTCCTTTTTTCCACATTCGATTGTACTCTGGAATCAACTGCCAAGTCACATTGTAACCATCCCAGGCCTGCCCTGATCTTGATTCGTTCAAGCAGGCTGTGGCTACAATCCAGTACTAGGCCAGCGCACTGTTTTTATCTTCCACCTTTTATCTTTCACTTTTTAGTCTCACTAACCTAACCTAACACATCTTGTTTCCTTTTTCACTATTGATAATAAAACTCTTTATTGTCAGTTGTTATCCTCTCACTTCTTACTAACAGCGTGCACTCATTCCTGCCTGTAACACTTGAAAAAGGAGTCGGCAGTACAACATAGCTAAAAAAGCAACAGTTTTCAGCATTAAACTGTAATGTCATCTGTCACAATTTTCTTTCGACATAATTAAACGCTCGTGTACTCGGAAGGAGATGGTCCAATCAAAATCATATCTTCTTTTTTTCATCAATACCGTCGACGTGGTAGATTGGAACCACCTATGCGACAGTGTCATCAGTGAAAAGACATAGAGAGTTTTAAGGCGCTCTATCCCGAAGCCATTAAGCCGACATTGGTGTCTTACTTCGGCTTACTACAGGTACAGACACCCAACGTTGACCTATAAAGTGACCTTAGAAGCAGGAACCTGCAAGTACCGAAGTGCAGTGGTGTAGTGGTAAGAGTGTATGACCTGCAATCGGCAGGTCGTGGGTTCGAGTTCCCTGGTCGCGTCAATAATGGGTGGTGCTACGTCTGGTTGAACCGGTGTCAGAATAATGTTTCGTACTATATACGGCGTGGTATTCCAGTGTGGAAGCCTTATATCTGCCTCAAGTAGACTAGATAGATACATAGCACTACACACAATCACTCATAGATACATAGCACAGCACACAATCACTCACCAGACAGTCAACACTACATTGTCCCCGACTGGGATTTCCTGGTGGCTATCAGGGCGGAGGGATTATATTCCTTAGAATTCACGCGCACACACGCGAGCGCGCGCACACAAGCGCAGGTTCGCGCACACACGCACGCGCGCGCGCGCGCACACACACACACACACACACACACACACACGAACCTGGCAGTTTGTATGTATACTCCTCAAAATAAGTTAAGGACCATCCCTTCTTTATTTCTATAAGATTAAAGTTTGCAACATCGTAAAAGTTTAAATACACATTGCATTCCAAAAATGGAAACTGTTTCGTGTTCCTGTATTCTTTAGGAACATTTTACACCCCAAACAAATAATTTGAAATTTCAATTAAATGCCTTTTTTCACCCAAAAATGTTATTTCGTACTATGTTCATGACTAGTGATTCCTTAACAAACATCAGATTATGTCACCATTGCTTTAGAATAACTACAGATAAGCGTGCAGTGCCAAATGCCAAGGTCTTAAAAATTTACTTAATTTTGGATGGGATAAAATATCAGCTTTTTTCAAAACTGTTCGGTGTATGTATTACAACTCTCAAAGGTTTGTCAATTTTGGTGGAAATCTATTTTTCGCGTCCATATTTCCATTGGTAGTGATAAAACGTAATGAATAAATTGATAAAACGTATCAAAACTTTTAGTATTGTTGTTTTGGGGCTAATTAATGATTTTTTTTAGAAATTATCAAAAATCTCGGACTCTTTTTAATTAACATAGCAATATATATCAACATTTTGCCATCTGATGCAGAAGACCTGACAATGTCCGGTTTAATGCAACATTGCTGTGTAACCGTTGAAAATGTTATGTAGTCAATTTCACTGGTAAGCATATGGAGAAATATTATTGCGGTCCTTAACTTATTTTGAGGAGTATATGTATACATGCGTGCGTTCGTGTGTGTGCGTGCGTGCGTGCGTGTATGTGGTTCAGTCGCTGCTTTTAACACTTTCAGTTATCAATTTGTGTCATATCACAGCGGTGCCTACTTGTAGCAATGAGCACTATGCTCAATTTTATAGTGCTGCCACGCTGGAATACCCCGCCACACTAGAATATCCCGCCACACTAGAATATCCCGCCATAGACACATGACATTATACTGACACCGAGCCAACCAGTCCTAGAACTACTCTTTATAATGCTGAACGTCAAGTAATGGAGCCACCAGTACCATTTTATGAAGTATTTGGTATGACCAGGTTGGGGATTGAACCCACGACTTCCCGCATGCGAGACGGACGCTCTACCACTGTGCCAGGCCGAGGTTCATGCAGTTTGTAAACTTCATATCACTAATATATAGAGATGATAATAGTATATGACAATCAGAATGACCTTTGTTATGTTATAACTTACTGTAACTTACTGTTCCGAGGTCAATGTTAAGCCTGTGGCTTCTGGAGGCACATCTCTTTGGTGGTTTGACGGTCTAGAGTGTCTACTGCGCAGGCTTGGGAAACAACTAGCACATCAACTTTTATTGATTTATTATGCCAATGTTTGTTTAGTCTGCTCTTAAAGACATTCACACTCGGTGCTTGGACAACACTGTCAGGTAGGGAATTCCAATCTTCCACTACACTAATGCTAAAGTATTTTTTTCTGCGTTCAGTTTTGGCTTGTTTTTTAAAAAGTTTTAGGGTATTCCCTCTCGTTCTAGTATATGTTGCTAAAGGGAGAAAGTTTTGGATTGATGACATATCGAATCCTCTGAGGATCTTTAAGATGTACGGCACCTTTGGTATTGAAGTGTAGGCATACCTATGGATCTTAGCCTTTCGTTATATTCTAGGTTTTTAAAGACGATATCATTATTGTTGCCCTACGTTGAACATTTTCTATAGCGATTTTTTTACATTTTTTAAAATTAAATTCTAGATCCCAAGTTTTTGACCAGTCAAGTTCTTTGTAATTTATCTATGTCTTCTTGGGAGTTTATAACTGAATATGTTTTAGTATCATCTGCAAATAGCTTGACTACTGTTTCAGCTACCTCGGGGAGATCATTTATGAAGACAAGGAAAAGGGCGGGACCTAAAACACTACCCTGAGGTACCCCGCTGTATACATTTTCAGATGTTGTGTGATTTCCATTTATAACCACCGTTTGATATCTGTCCCGTAGGAAGTCTTGCACCCATTCAAAAACCTTCCCTAGACCATAACCTTCTAATTTAGTTAGCAAATGCTCTCCTAAAGTCATAGAATATTACATCAAGCTCTTGGCCACTATCAGTGCATCAGACCAATCTTCCAATACTTCTAATAATTGAAGAGGAAAGGATTTGCCCTTCATAAATCCAAACTGGTATATCGAAAATAAATTGTTACTTTGCATATGGTCTATAATATTATTTTTGATAATTTTTTGCATTAAATTTGAAACAATAGGACATAGGCTTATTGGTCTGTAGTTTTCTGGGGATTGATTATTTCCTTATTTAAAAATTGGTGTTATATTTGCTATTTTCCAGGATCTTGGTACTTTTGATTCATCTAATGACTTGGTGAATATCTTTGTTAATGGCTTTGTTAATTCATTTTTACATTCAATTATCACTTTGGGGTGTATACCAACTGGGCCAGCTGATTTATTTGGTTTAAATTCCTTGATTGCTAACAGGACATCATTCTCAGTTATGAGTATGTTGTCAAGCATAGAGTTTACTCTTCTTGGAGGGAAAGCTGTATTGTCATTTGGTTCGTTGTGTTTGAAAAAAACTGGCAAAGTATTGATTAAAAATGTTTGCTCTCTCTTGATCATCTGTGACTATGTTCCCATTTTGGTCAATTAATTGTCCTATTGTAGTTATTTCCAAAATAATGTATTGTCACTATTTATCCGAGTTGCAAGGTCGTTTTCATAATTATACTTTGCTAGTTTTAGTGCATAGGTAGCTTTGTTCCTAGCAGTTTTGTATTTTTTAAAATTTGAGTGAGTTTTGCAATAGAGGCATTTTTTCCAGTATTTTCTTTTGTCTCTATGTTTGTTGTGTAGTTATCTATGTAAGTGAGATTATTATTCTGCCTGGGGGCTCCAGTGCACACTGGTATATTTTTAACGATAATATTATTGAGGTTATCGGCAAAGGAGTCCCATGCATCATTGACATTTTTGTCATTTAACATATTCTCCCAATTTATAGAGTTGCAGTTTTTCTCATTTGATCATAGTTGCTTTTAAATTATTATTTTTTGGTTATTTTGCATTCTATCCTACTTGAATAGCAACGATAAAAGTTCTGTAGCAGAATATGATCGCTCTTCCCTAGGCCAGAGAGGTAATCTATTTTATCTATCATGTTTTCTTCGTTAGTAAAAAGTAGGTATATGGTAGAGGGCGTTTTCCCTATATCTTGTTGAAATCACCTAAAAGGCACAGATGAGAGCAACCCACCGAGCAAGCTTCCTGTAATATGTGCCCAAGGTCAAAAATATATTCGAACGTTGATTTTGGGCTTCTATATATGCAGCCTACTAATAAAGTGTCGTTTTTTTATTATTTGGTTTTGATCCAAACAGATTCGATTGTATCCCTTTATATGTTAATAGTTGATGTTATAATGTTGTTTTTTGTATATATTAATATTATAACTCCCCTCCCAGATTTTGTGTTATTGTGAAACATTTGGTATCCATCAATTTGTAAGGTTGTGTAGATTTGTTCAAAAAACGATGTTTTAGATAAAGCTACTGTAACTGCGACAATGCCTGTACTTGTAAGCTAAGTTCGGACATTTTATTGTTAAGGCTGTCATCATTTGTATATAGAATTTGAAGCACACCTGGTGGGCCGCGGTCACTTGATATATTATTTACACTTTCTGTTTCAGTATTTACAGGTGTGGTACTGATGGAGAATATATAGAACGACATGTGCTCTAACTAATTTAATATGTGCATGTAGATAATCCACAGACAGTGGTGGTAACAGACTACCAGACTTGCAATTACTGTTACCCATGAGCTACTTTTCATGTTCTGTTAATTAATGCAATTGATATCTCACGTAATAACAGCCAAACAGCTTTCAAACGTCATACATATGACTAACATATACATGACTGCAACATGTTCCTACTAAAAGAATGTCCATTCAAATGACCTTGATATACTTCCACAGGTCAGTTATTGATTCATTTCTGATTTCGTAAATGGCAGCGCTCAAATGGGGCATCCGTGTCCCATGGACACGTTACTTTTTATTTCAAAATGCGGAAAAACTGGACACTGGCTGCACTCTTGGAAACCTGATTAAACTGAATTTTATTCATACTTTAGAAAAAAGTTTCATGAACATAGGTGCCTGTTCTTAGCTTGAAATTACTAGAAATTACAGTTTTAACTACGCTATTGCTAAATTTAATATGTTCGGCGCATTAAGAAAGTTTCGCCTCCTTTCGATCAGTTGGGTTAATTTCAATCAAAATGGCGACGATTGTCAGAGGACTTTCGAGGTTGCCTGCAAAAAGTCAATGTTTTCGGGTTATTTCAACTTCTTCCGTCACCTTTACTGCTGAAGGACCTAAAGTTGATACTCCTACACACACTGGACAGGTATATTGATACCAACACTTTGAATTTTAGATTTTCAGACGAACATTTGCATTTTAAGTTCCTCTAGTTATTCAGTTATTGTATACATTTCGTGGGTGGGGTGTGCACTTGAGCAGAAATTGAACAGTCATTTCCAATAAAAAAAATAATCAAAACAGTACTGGAATTGAAACATGTCTTACATACAATTTATCAGCCGAGTAATAATTTACCCATAAATGAGGTAAAACAGGCAAAATTTAAAAATATATTTTTTTTAAATATAAAACAATCAGTTTTGTTTATCTATCTATCTATATTATACGTTGATCTGTCAAAATATGACAATCATTCAACGGAAAAAAACGACTTCATCGCGGTTATTAATGTGAGCACAAGATAAAATAAGAGTTAAGAGAAGCAAGTACAGGATGAACTAGAATAAATAATAAAGACAATAATAGACGTAAATATTGCTATAAGGTAAATAAATACAAGAATAAATGGGTATAGGTAATAAAGATAGAGGTACAGATAAGATGCCCAAACCTACATAGAATCATCTGATATGAACCACAGGAACTGGTCACTTTTAATTTTTGCCTTCTATTATTATAATTGTCTATACAATTATAATAATAGAAGGCAAAAATTAAAAGTGACCAGTTCCTGTGATATGAACCAATTCAGCTTCCGAGGCGGTACCAGGGACAAGTGTGTCCCTGCTGATACAGCTTCACATCATCACTTGACTCATAGTAGGTTTAGTTGATATTCTGGTTTAAGGGCTGAGAGCGGAAAGCTCCCTCTTGAAGTGTACCAAGGAGGTGGCCTCAGCTGCAGCAGCTGGGAGTGAGTTCCAGGCAGGGATAGTTCTCGGAAAGAAACTAAACTTGAATGTGTCCGTTTTTGCAGAAAAGTGTTGGAATTTCCTTGAATGTAGTGCTCTTGTACGTGTTGTAGACGGAGTTAGGTACTCTGAGCAGCGGATGTCTATTAAGTCGTTGACCACTTTGTAGAGGAGTGTTAGTTGGAGCTTGGAACGTCTGTCTTCAAGTGTCTGCCACTGCAGGTGATCCAACATGGAGGTTACACTACTGGTATTTCTGTAGCGGCTGGTAACGTACCTCGCCGCTCGTCTTTGTACCATTTCTAGTTTATGGATCTGGTCTGCATGGTGTGGGTTCCAGACTGACGCACAATACTCCACATGTGGTCTCACCAGACTAATATATGCATTTGTCTTGGTGTCCTCTTTCGGTGATCTTAGGTTCCTCCTCAGGAACCCTAGCATAGAATTAGCCTTTTTACTGACTCTGTCGATGTGGTTTTTGAAGGAAAGAGTTGATTGGAGGTCTACGCCTAGGTACTTGGTTGTGTCAGATGCTAGTAGAATGTGCCCTTTTAATCTGTAGTTGTGGATTTTAGGGTTCTTGGACCTTGTGGCACGGAGAATACTACATTTCTGTGGGTGGAACTCCATGCCCCATTTCTGTTCCCAATCTGCTAGCGTCAGAAGGTCTTGTTGGAGAGCTCGGCAATCATCTTCTTTCCTTATCTGTCTGTATACAATGGCATCATCTGCAAACAGTCTTGTTTTAGAGGCTGTTTCACTGTTTAACAATGTATGACAAATATTTTGGTGTTTAAATCATCAAAATCCGCCAACAAATAATGAAGTTATAAGAGTTTAAACTTGAGACCTATCAAAATATTGTCTGTCATATTTTATGCATATAAACGTCGATAAATACACCTCAGTAGTTGCGTCAACTTACACACCACTGTGTGCTATTTAAATCTACACAAAAACCAGTTATGGTTGGGTTGTTTGTGTCTCTTGCGCTCCTATTGGTGACATTATAAATGTTTTTGATTGGTAACCTAAAGATAGCTTGACATGTGGGTATGTGTGATTTTCTTCGATAATGATCACAAGTGAAGTTATTCAGCTCTAAAAATAGTGTATTTTCTATCCAATGAAATCTTCAGTAATCCTGGACTTTTCCACACAAAAAAATTAGAACAATAAATTATGACCTTTGAACTTACTTTTAGGCACAACATTTGTTATTTGTAATTTGATTGGTTATGAATAATTAACTTTCAAAGAGCACCTGTGTTGTGGAATACACAAAGTCAAAGGCGCGCCATTTTGGTGTTCAGCATAAATTGGTCGATTTCATTTAATTATTTAACGTCACAGACAAAACATTTTTAGTTTTACTTTTAAATAATGTTTAAATTCAGTCTTTTTTCTTTCATAAAAATAATGAATTAACTACATTTTATGGCAGTAAAACGAGTTTGAAACTAGTTTAGTTTACATTATGACATATATAAACTGCGCAAGCGCAGGATCGTTTGTGTTGCCTACATAAATACTTGTATGTAAGTTTTTTTGTGCATGCATGTTGCGCTTGTTGATGCCATCTTTATTATAGAATTATGGACCTTTGTTTTACTTAGAATTTTTTCACTTTAAAAAATCAAATTATGGATATTTTATACCTTGGACATTTCGTACCCTGGACGTTTCCTACCTATTTTTGGCCCAAACTTTTTTTAGTGCAGTTTCCTGTTATTTTTTGGCTGACCCAAATTGGGTAAGAAACGTCCAATGCATTGGACGTGTTGCATTGGACGTTTCTTACCTTGCCTTTGGATGTTTTGTACCTGGGTCATTGGACATTTCATACCCTGAACGGACGTTTCGTACCCAGTTTAGGGTACAAAACATCCAAAGCGCATTTTAAATGCTAATTAAATTCATGTACATTTGATTTCACAGACATTTCCAAACACTAATTGAGTGAATAAAATATCATAATAGATACACATATTAGTTTACTGAAAGGTCGGGTACAAATTGCAGCATTTTTTTTCCTTCTTTGGACGGGTCCGTTACCGGACCCATTCCCAATCGCCAAAAAATAGCATAGTTCCCAATTTTGAGTAAAAAAAAAATTTTTTTCCCCCCCAATTCCAGATTTTTCTTCCCAAAATTGTAAAATGTTTTAGAATAATCTTCTTAATAAAGTTTTTTACCAGGGTTTTTCGACGTATCTTCTGCTTTTCTGTGTAAATTGAACAAAATACAAAAACAATTTATTTTCCAAATTCTGAGAAAAAACGTGCGTTTATTCCCAATTTTGAGAAAAATTGCGTGTTTTTTCCCAATTTGACCAGTCACGGACCCATTCCCAAAATGGTGAAAAAAATGGCTGAATTGATAGGGGTATCATTGTACTTTTTAACCATTTTTTAAATTTCCAGTAATTGCATTGTTCTAAATGTTTTATATTTATTTTTGTTACCAAAGAAAATATTAACATCATCGTATATATACTGTTAGCCATTATTGCTTTGATGTACATAATGTAATAATGCCTGTGGCAATGTGGAGAAAAGAATTAAGAACTAATTCATTGTGTTAATTTATGACTTTTGTGTTTATATTTTACTCACAAAATCAATACCATGGTAACAAAATGTTTTAATAAAACACAAATAACTAAAGTCACATCCTATCTGAAACAGTGCAGCGCAATGTATTAAGACTTTACTCCAATGGCAGGGTACAAAACGTCCTACTGTAGGGTACTAAACATCCAACACACTGGACCTGTACAGAAAAGATTAACTTAGACATTTATTATTCTTGGATTCAAAAAAGTGAGGGTATTAATAATCACCTTCACTGACAGTTCTATTTCTCTTTACCTTTTGACTGTTAATGTTATGTGCATAAATTTCATTCATCGGTTGAGTCAGATATCCATTATTCCTCGTTTCTGCAACAACGATTTACCTAAGTACTAAGTATGCCCTACTGACTGGGAAATTCATCATCAGTTACTGAAATTGGCCGATTGAATGGAGTCTGCACGGACTATCGCATGTTCAATAATCAGTCATGTGACATGAACAGTTAAAATTCACTTACTGTTGTCTGATTGGCCAATATTATAACGCACAATTTTTGAGAAAGTTCTAGACTGATTCTGCATATTTTTATTTTAATGTAAATTAAGGTTGGAAATGGAATATTCATTCCGGTTGGCGCCATGTTAAATTTTTTTGTGTTGGTGATTTCTAAAACAGTTCAACTCAGGAAGTTGCAAGCATCAGTGTTTGTTTTAAAAGAAATGTGTATCTGTAAGAGATTGTATATATTGTTCTTGTTGTTCTTTTTAGTTGTGGGATAAAGATGATTATAGACGGGCAAGATTTGTTGACAAGGACAAACTCGTAAGTATATTTGGTTGTTCGCTCTCATATCAAATAATTGTTAAACTTTTAAAGGCTTGAGGTGAGTTCTAACCTTTTCAAAATTTAACTGGACTTGACACATTGATGAGGCACATTTTAATGCATTTGCACCTTTTATATTTTAACTGAAATTAATATTGTTTAAGATCGCCTCCATTCCCTTCAAAAAAGAGTTTGCCTGAAGTTTTTATAAGAAATTAGGATTTAATATTACCCTAGGATTTAGCCTACAACATTGCTAAAATAATTTTTTAATCAGTTAAATAAAGACTTCTGTTAAATGTAAAGTAATATATATCTGTTGTGTTTTAATGTATTTTACGATAATCAGATTGAATTATATTACAAATACTGCAGTTCTAAATTTCTTAATTTACATCATTGTACATTTCAGGTGAACACCAGATTTGCTATTGACTTGATAGCGAAGGACCCTGTGGTAGTATGTAACACACGTACAGTGTCGAGCAACAGTGGAGGGGCTCTTGGTCATCCTAAAGTCTTTATTAACCTGGTATAGAACAAATAATTATATATATATATATGTAGCTTTTCAACAGCGCTCCAGATATAATAGCAATTTTTAGGGGTATTTCAATGTTGAAATTTGAGAACATTGAAAAAATAAATTGGGAGTGAATTTGCATTGAAAATAAACTGATTTAAGGACTAAAGTTGTGTTTTTGTAAGTAACAAGTAACAAAACCATAATAATTACTCTTCAAACTCTAAAAATCAGCCTTGTTGATTTATTTAGCGAATATCTTTTTGACAAGGAAGACTATCTGGAGCTCTATTTGTCAATTTAGGGATTTAACTGACTGCATTATGACTGCTGGCAGATGAAGTCTATATTTCTTTACATGATGTCATCATTAGAGCTGGGACGAGTACTCGTGTACCCGGGTATCAGTTAGGGTAACGCTCCTACCCGGGTACAAAATTAGTACCCGATACCCGCCAGTAATATGTAAAAGTATTGCTAAGACTTCAAATTGAAACTAAAATTGCGTCATACATTTTATTTGTTCACAAAGCATTTTCATTTTACAAGTTCGTAACATACACCGATTCTCAGCTTGCATATTTTTGTTGAGAAGAAAAAGTTTTCTGTTTCTCTGAAATCAGAGAAATATACTGCCAAACTTGGCTTCTGTTGGCACTCTGATTCGAGGCAGCCATGATTTTAGAGGTCGTTGATCAAAGGAAACACAACTCTAATTGCGGGAATACGTCTTTTATTCCAAGGGAAATAATAATTATGAGTACCCGAGTATCCCGTAAAAGTGGCACGGGTACTCGGGTAAAAAAGTACTACCTGTCCAGCTCTGGTCATATTAGTAGTCGTTTACTTGAAGCCTTTTTTTTATATATTCAAGTTGATAATCTATAATGTGCACAAGTACATCTATATATTATAATTGTTATTTGTAATCATACTGTTTGGTGCATTTTAATGACGTTATTTTTTGTGGCGTTCCCTTTAAACAATAGTTATAACTCCTCGGATATTTTGTTGTTGGCTAGGGGCATCCGTGGCTGAGTGGTTAGAGTCTCTGACTTGAAATCACATGCCCCTCATCACTAGGTTTGATCCCTCATGGGCCTAGGAATCTTATGTGAGGAAGCTATCCAGCTGGCTTGCGGATTATTGGTGGATCTATGAAAATTGTCCGGAGGGGCTCTTGGGGTCTTCCTCCACCAATGGAAGTTGGAAAATGACCTTAGTTGTTGGCGCGATTAGAAAATCAAATTTCAAATTGTTGTTTGATTTAATTAATTTTCATCAAGTTAAAATATGCCCCGTGTGGTTCTCGGGGGGGGGGGGGGGGGGGGGGGGGGGGCTCCGTTTGGTCACGGGGCAAAGAATAGGGCCACTGCAGATCCCTTTGGAGGGATAGGCAAAGGGGTAGAATCCCCCCAAATTCATGTTCATTTTATCATTTTTTGTTCATGTTCATTCAAGGTCTTCATCATGATCCCTGCATTGTTTCAGGTGCTATCTCGCTCGCCTTAAAACCCCAATTCAATTCAACTTAAAATATGAAAAATATCTCAATCTTAAAATATCTCTTTCTGTAATAATTCTGTAATAATTATTCTAGAGTGAAAGGCTCTCAAAATTGTCATCCTATTAGCCTCCTATTAAAATATTAAGTGTAAATTCTATTTCCAGGATAGACCAGAAGTCAATGTCTGCGGCTACTCTGGACGAAAGTTCATACACAAGAAGTTCTATGACGCTGCCAAGCATGGTCCATCTATTACATACGAGCAGTACATAGAAGAAATGAAATCAATTGCGTCGTAAATAGCAGTGGACTAGAACATACATATAACATTTCTAATATTTTTATTTTAAGACCGTTTCGATAGACTGTTGCCTGAGCAGTTGAATTGTAAAATGAATGGATATCGTGTGATGGGTATTAAACTATTTAATTAATGAACATTTTAGAGGTGGTTTAAAAGATGTTATACTTTGATTAAAGTGAAAAGTGCTGAACTTTAGCTAATGGTTTAAGGATAAATGTGTTTAAATGTGTGATTATTAATATGTAGTTTTATTATTAAAACTATTGTTTAGACAAGTTTGTATTTATTTAAAAAAATACTGATCACAAAGTGTTGAAGAAATTCTGTTTTTATTGGTATGAGCATAGTTACCATATTAAAGGGACACATGGCAATGTTGATTTTTAGCTCTACTGGCCAACGGCCAGCAGAGCTTATGGGATGGTGTGTTGTCCGTCTTCCGTCGTCCGTCCGTCGTCCGTCGTCCGTTAACTTTTCTTCAAACGACTTCTCCTCAGAAACCGCTTGGCTAATTTTGACCAAACTTCACATGGATGATCCTTAGATGAATGCTTTTTAGATTTGTTAAAATTAGGTCAGCGCTACATCCAAGATGGCTGCCATTACCATATATGGTCGAAACCTTAAACAATCTTCTTCTCCAGAACCGCTGAACAGATTTCAACAGTTTTTCTTTTAAAATGATCGCCAACGCCTAGACTATCAAGATTGTTCAAATAAAGTCCCCGGGGTCAAAAATGGCCGTGCCCCGGGGGTCCAAAATTTGTATATTGAGGTTTTGCATGTTTTTCATATAGACATGTAGGTAACAACTTTAAAAAATCTTCTTCTCTGAAACCACAAGGCACAGAGCTCTCATGTATTACATGTAGCATCAGCTTATGGTCCTCTACTAAGTTTATTCAAATGGTGACCCTGGGGTCAAATTTGTCCCCGTCCCGGGGGTCACAGTTTTACATAGACTTATATAGGATTTTTTTTTAAAAAATCTTCTTCTCAGAAACTACAACAGCCAGAGGTTTGATATTTTGCATTTACTATAAGCTTATGGTCCTTTACCAAGTTTGTTCAAATGGTGACCTTAGGGTCACATTTGGCCCCGCCCCAAGGGTCACATGTTTTACATAGACATGTATAGGGAAAAACTTAAAAAATCTTCTTCTCTGAAACTGCAAGAGCCAGAGGTTTAATATTTTGCTGTTGCTATAAGCTTATGGTCCTTTACCAATTTTGTTCAAATACTGACCCTGGGGTCACATCTGGCCCCGCCCCGGGGATCACAGTTTTACATCAATGCTTGTTTTAAATTTTTTAATTTCTTTATTTTTAATTTTTTTTTTTTTATTATTTTTTTTTATATATTTCTTTTAAATTTTTTTTTTTTAATATTTTTTTTTTAATTTCTTTTTTTTTTTTTTTTTTTTTTTTTAATTTTTCTTTTTTTTCTTTTTATTTATTTATTTTATTTTTATTATCTCTACTGGCCAACTTGGAAAACCAGCCAGATCGGACCAGTAGTGACGGAGTTATTGCTCTTGATATAGTTAAAAATGCTATATTTTGCCTCTTTAAGACGATAGTCACTCGCTTCATTGATGTCATAAGAGCCATATTAGCCAGTAGAGCGTCCACAGGCCCTCTTGGGCCTCTTGTTTAAAAACTAGCGGCGTCCCGTGAGTTTTTCTACATAAATTGCATTTGTTCAATCATTAATGTTAATTATAATAATTGAATGTTGTTTAACGGCTCATCAACACAGTATAGGTTATTTAGAGCCGCCCCAGAGAGAGGGGAAGGATACATAGGAATCCGGGAACCTGCCCTACTCTTATTATCGAATAGATTCCTATGGTTCTTTAACATGCTCGGAGGATAGACCGATACACGGGACCGCCGGTGTTAATTATAAGAATTGTATTAAGCCATTTGTTTTTGCATATTATTATTTTTTGATATTATTAAAACGTATAGTATAATAAGACGAAATAGTGAATACTTAACATTTTATTTATTTAAATATAACCAGGGTAAAAGTAAAAATGATACTGGATATATAAATCGAGACACCCATTTCAAATTCTTCAAGATTGCCGTGTGTCCCTTTAAATATTGTGTTCCTCTTGTCTGCCCATCCGTACAAACATTGTTATGCTCCAAAAACAAAACAGGGAGACCTAATTTGCTGCTTGGTCCGGCCATTCGACTGATTGTCACACATTTGGTGTTTTTACAGATTGGGGCCCTGTTTTATTAAACATCTTACGGTAAATCTTAAATTTTAAAATTGTTCACGTTTTTCACCTAAGCATTCAATGTAGAGAATTATGTGTGCACGCAGTGCAAAAAATATCACATGTATAAGAAAATGAAATCACGTTTATTTGAATAGTGTAATTTATAGTGAAGCATTTACGAAATAGATTTACGATCAAAATGGTCGTAAATTGTTTCATAAAACGGGGCCTTGGTGCCTGCTGCAGAACTTTTAAACAAGGGATTTTGAAGACTTTACAGAAAAACATGGGATTCCTGGCAAGTTCATTTGGGGTCAAAGGTCAAACGTTGGTATTTTCCTGTTGGCTATACTTTTGTTAAAAAGTGACAGTTGAGATAAGTGTCAGCATGACATGTCACTTGGTGGGGTGGAGCGGGAAGGGGAGAGAGAGTCAAAAATAGTGTTTTTATGTGTGCTCTATAATGTTTGAACCACAGAGCGACTGTTATGGTAATTTTATGAAACCAATATCATCAAGATATGTCATCAGGTCAAGGTCACTTGGCAGTCAAAGGTCAAAATTGTGTACGTTTGTGTCTGTTCTGTGTGCATTTGCTTGTTTAAATTAGGTCCTTTTAAACACACACAATCCAATCCTTACAGACTGAACACTATACGCATATTCGAGATATTAACACGAAGTCAACATGTAATCTGAGCATTCTCTGACGACACGTGTTCAAAGTCTTTTTAAAGTCCCTAACCCGTCATCAACTGGCAAATTTTACAACACGTCAGGGAGCCCTGAACACGTACACCATTTTTAAACCTACTGACGATGAGGTATATATAAATATATAACTTGCATATTTTGAGAATCCAAACTCCATAGACACAATATAAACAGCTTGAACCAGCCATGCCAAACCCCAAAACTGGAGTGTCGAATTTAAGTTACCAACTCAATTTATTTTACGCATATTCAATCACAGGTATTTTAATAAACCTCTAATTGTAATTGGAACATACATTATTATATGACCTGAACACATGGACAGAGTTTTGTGTAATTTTGCTGTTATTTGGCGGGTTAGTTTCTTTAACGATTTTGACATATCGTTTATGCTTTGCTCAAAGCTGTATAAAATGTCGAAAAAGCTGTATACAATGTTAAAGGCTTTGAACATGTCCGAGAAGTCTCGGATTAGTGGTCATGCTTTTTGCTCAATGGGACCAACTGAGGAGGGGACAATACTCTGGTAGTGTTGTTTGAGTGAGAAAATATTCAAGGGAGAGAAAACAGGTAAGCACATCGACAAACTCCCCGCAGTGGTTACTTCCCCTTTCTGTTACAGTAATCACTGCCACCACACACAAATCCAGCTAAGTTTAATTTTTGGTTAAATATTTTTTAGGCCAATATTTCAACTTGCTTTGTTCATAATATAGGAAAATAGTGTGAAAAACGGTATCTGGGTACAAAAATAATTTATTTATATATAAAAAAACCCCACCATTTTAGCGAACGTGCACACCGGTTACTAAGTTACAGAACTTGTAAACAAACAAACATGTATTCCGTTTTGAACATTACGGAAGCTGTGCGTAAATTTAATAAAGAGATTACACCCAAGCCAAAACCAGGTTGAATGTTTTCAACATCTTCTCGAAGGTGATGATCGATGTTATTGTCTATTGCCTGTTGGTTACGGCAAGAGTTTGCTGTACCAAGCATTACCTACTGTATCGCCATTTTTTGTAATCACATGGCCTCAGCTATCGTCACGTGATTTGTGCGTGTGCAGGGATTAGTGGCTACAATATCCCTGCGCGGAGCTTAACGCATCGATTGTTTTCTATTTGAGTCTTCCTAGTTTATTGTTTATTGCCCTTAAATGGGCAGGTAATAAATTACCTGGTTTTATGGGCAGGTAAATGTGCATATGCAGTATAAAAACAGTTTGGATTGAGGAAGTTTCCTCGTGTTTGGAGAACTAGGTCCAGTATGATTTTCCATTTTCTTGTTCATTGAGCGAATTGTTTTACAGTTTATTGGGGTCTTAAAGGGAGTACATCAGGATTTTCATGGGGGTCTAAGTGTCCCGACTAAAAATTGACAAATATTAATATTTTCTATACTGAATGTCCTAAACATAATGAATGAGCCTAAAAATGATCCATTATTTGCCAAAAAAATCATTCTGCCACAGTAATATGTGCTATCCTAGGTGACGCAGCAGGGTTAATTTCAGCATTTTACGTCCGATTCCGTACTAGCTATATGGTGTTTCAAAGTTAAGATAGTAACACAATGGTTCTAACATCATATTTTCATTGATATAAGTGCTTTATCATGAACTGGAATATTTTTATGATTTAAGATGTTTCATGAAAAATCCTGATGTACCCCCTTTAAGAATTTTCACACGATTTGAGCATAGACCTACATACTGTATTTATATCCAAGATTTGACGTCACAAAATTAATCATTCTAAGATTTTAAGGCTCTAACTTTAAGCATGCAGCGTAAATAAATCTTCCATTTAAAATCATATAAATTGATTCTAAAATGTGACCTGAAAAAAAAGCGCCAAAACTTACTCAAAGAAGCAAACAAACAACGAACCGATGTCAGATTTGTTAAGGTCGAAAAACCAACTTAAACATGTGATCTTATTAAACTAAGTAGGAATAAAATTTAATGGTTAATTTCGAATTTAATTTGTGTATGGATTAATTCAGTTATACATTATGCAAGCTTAAACTCCATCTGATTGAAACACAGTTCTTCTGATTTTCTTTCCGTCTAAACAAATAGATGAATATACATATAATTATAGGCTATACCGAATAAACCATGGTTTTCATAATGCAATTATTGGAGATAATGATCATGGTTATGTTGAATAACACACTTCTTTCATTCTGTTCTAGTAAACAATGAAGGTGAAAACGATTTTTAATCTTCACAGTAGAACAGAATATGAATTTATTTAAGAAACTAGCCCGCCAACAAATAACGGCACAATTACACTAAAACACGTTTATCAAAACTCTATCCAGGTGTTCAGGTCATATAATAACGTATATGTGCCAATTAAAATTATAGTTTTTTCACGGGGTCTTAACATCCGCGGGATTGAATATGATTGAATGAATTATGAGTTGGTAAGTCTTAATTCAACGCTCCAGTTTTGGAGTTTTATTGGCTGATTCAAGTCTTTTCTATTGTGTCTATAGAGTATATAGAGTTTGATTCTCAAAATATGCAAGTCATATACATACCCTCGTCGTCAGTAGGTTTAAAAACGGTTTACATCTATTGTAAAATGTGCCAGTTCATGCTGCTGGTGACGGGATAGCTGCCTTTAATATTTACATATAAAATGAAAGATATTGTCAATGCTGTCACAGTATTGATTTGGAAGATGAATACCATTTTATTTTGATTTGTCCTTGTTACACAAGAATCCGGACATTTTATATTAAAAAATATTATTATAATATACCTAGTATGTTTAAATTCTTAGAATAACTGCAGACACATGATAAGAATATTATAAAGTTAGCAAAATATATCAGTACAACTTTAGCTGTAAGGAATACAATCGTTATTAATTAAACAATGTTTAGCTCTGTTGTAGTTTCATTCTCATTTATCAGTTACTCAACATTAATATTGCTCATAGGAAGTTTGTCTAAAAACACTTGACTTATTATGCATGACAATTTATGTATGTATATATAACGATGTACGTATGTACAAGTTAAATAAAATATATTTTCAGATCTATTCTGTATACAGTATCTGGTCATTTAAAAGGTACAAACGCAAAGCATACTAAAGACACAGTTACAATTACCTAATTTGTATACGTACGCATAAACATGTAATTAGCCACGCATCACCGCGGCAAATGGACATACACTGCTTGTTAGGTGTTTACCGTACTTCTAATTAGGGTGATTGATGTAGGATGGTAATTACACTCGTTAGCGTTCCATGTATAAACACAGGTAAGTTGCCCTCGTTTCTGGATGACTGCAATAAGGCAAGTAAACATGCCATAAATAATTTGGTTGTGATAGTGTAGTGATATCTTGACCCGTCTCAGTGGATGTAGGTAGC